>BGPR01000024.1:2913985-2946721 GCA_013235015.1 Araneus ventricosus
AGATATTTAATTTTAAAATCAGGGAGCCCTTTGTTGGACACCCTGTACTATAAGGACATTGAAATCTTTAGCACAGAAAAAGCAATTTTTATCAATTCCTTATGATAGGTATACCATTTAAAAATGATAAATTGATTTTGCTTGAAATCATAATGGTTTAATTTTCTATTTGCATATGTGTAAGAAGAAAAACATAAACATACAATTCTAAATTTCACTATGGCAATTTTCAAAGCTTTGTTTAGTCAATTCCTGACAAAGGAATAACATTTTTGACACATATTAATACGAAATAACATTTTAATGATCGTAATTGACAAAATTTCAATGATAAAGCTTGGTAATAAGAAGTTGTGGCCTACTGCAGGGGACTTCAAGAGGTTTGACAAAGATGATTCTGTTATTGTTAATATAGGATCTCTAAGAAAAATATGGGTTTAGAAGTCAATAATGAAGATGTGGAAAAGTAGTGAAGATGAATACAGAGTGGAAAAATTTGATTAACAATAAAAACAGTTACAGAAGGCAATTATGAAGGAAATATCTACTAAGAAAGAAGGGAGAATATTTATATGCTTTTCATCTGTAAAATCTGTGTAAATGTAGAACAATATCACCTACATAATTAACATACTGTCTTTCCAAAGATAATATCATGTGTTACTTTAAAAACAATTATGAAAACAAATTCTTGCATCAGAGGCTCAGTCAGTTTGATGTAGAGTTAAGAGGAGCCATGACACAGAGCAAAGAGAAAAAGAATCTCCTTTGAAACAATAATATGTCATTTTTAATTACGTAAGTTTTGTCTATATTTTATCTACTTAGTTTTATATCTACCTTTTTTGTGATGCAATCAATGGTTTCCATTGATTTTGTGTTAAGAACTTAGGCCACTAATACTGTTACAAAAGTTTATATAAGCAACCAAGTCCTGTAATCCAGTTTATATAAGCAACCAAACTGCAGACAAAGAATGGATTACTCCATTTTACATTAATTCCTATGGGAAAAATAAATTTAGTTATAAAGAGCCTTAAGGAATGAATCAGTTCATGAACTAAAGTGTGACTTTACAGTTTTTTATATCTATTGTACCTCTGATAAGATATCTCACACCATATTTCTTACAAGTAGTAAAACTATCAAACAATTAGAATAGAAAGATTTGTTCAGCACATTAATAATGTTCAGTGGCGAAACTAGAATTCGGGTCTGGGGGGAGGCTGAGGTCATAAAAATTTTGTATCGTTGTGATGAATGTCAAACCTCATGGCTTACGTAAGCCAAAACACTTTAACTTTACTCACCTGACAATAAGAATAATAAAGAACAGTACAATACTTTCGATAATGTAATAAAAAATACAATGAAATAACTAGACAAAAAATATTTTCGATCACGTCAACGCTACAAGTACAAGTGGAATGACTAGAAAAGTAGGAAAATTTTTGAGCCTGTCAAGACAGAAAGCAATGTTGCCATGTTTTTATTATTTTTTTTAAAAAAAAGGGAAATTAAGAATAAATAGTTGTAGTGATTTTGAATAAAATCAAGAATTCTAGTTTAACTCTGGGGGGGGGGGGGGCAACCTGATAGCCCCCGGATTCGCCACTGATAATGTTCAATACATATAACATCTGAAAACTACTACTTTTAAAATTCAGAAAACTCTGAATAAATCTATGTAAGATTAGAAGTTTTTCCCCTCCTGTAAGATTAATAGTTGTTTTGGGTCAGATTTTATTCAGAAAATTAATCGGGGAATTCGCCTCTTAATAATAATTAAATGCTCAAAATCTTTTAACCAAATGTTAATATCCAGACTTAATTCAATTTAATTCTGATGAAGAGGTACAATATTTAAGGAGTAATGTACCTTTTCATCAGAATCAAATTGAAATATTTTTTCCATGGCCTAGAATCTGAATCATTTACCTAGAATCTGAGAATTACTTCAGTTATGCTTTGTAATAGTGACGGGCTCAATTTTATTTATAATATCAACGGTTTACAGAATTTTAATCAATACTAATGCATATAACAAAAAGTTTCAGAAAATTAAGCACCATTTGAAAAAAAAAAAAATCTTTTCTCTTACCTGACTTAATTAAATGTAGGAAGAAAACTATAGCTATATGAACTTCTTTCATTTTGCCTAGCTTCTGACTTACTTAGAAATCTAAACAAGTTTTAATTAGATTAAAGACGAAAATAATATAAAATATTTTTGTCGGAAAATCTGAAACAACTACTGGGTATTAATCTTATTATTTCTCGCAGAGAGATATTCAATCTTTGTTTATATTTTCCATTTGAGTTTTCAGTTGTTGATTCGTTGCCAGGGTGTTTTTTTTTTTGCTTGTATACGTGTATGTTGAGTGATATAAAGTCGCACCAGAACTGAGGCTGCTCATAAAAAAAATATAAATTAATGAAAATAGAAAATAAACATTATCATTATGTTCATTTTCGCGCTAACATTGTACTTTTAGTAAATTTTAGCAGTTTTTCTTCATAAGATAACTTATTTAAAAAAAATTGCATCTATAGCAATCGGATAAACTAGAGCATAAGCCACAGTTAAAAAAGTTTGAAATCCATAAAAAAAAAAAAACCGAACGAAAAATATCACAGCAAAAACAAATAAGATTCACATCAAAGTGCTTTAATATGTATTTTTTTTTCACCGAATCAGATCGGCAATAGTTTCAGACCATCTTTTGATGGCAATTTTTCCTTCTTTTTTGATTACGGATTGAAAAGAACTTTGGAATGAATAGGCGCCTAAATGAAGTTAACAAACTTAACATTTTAATATAAATTCACATAGTCTGTAGTAGTAGTATATGTATGTATGTTCACATAGACACACATTCATGTAGTCTGCAAGTAATGAACAAAATTTGTATACTAGCCCTGAAAAGTAAATACTAGTCCATATACCAAGGGTTGGGGAACCTTTTTGCATTAAAATACCTCATTACATCTAGGCAGTAGGGCAAAAGGCCACATGAGCAGAATCTTGAGGGTTATTGTTCTGTAATTATTATATTGCACACAGTTGTATATTTCGTTGCAAAGACTGCATAAGAAAATCAAGTTTCC
Organism: Araneus ventricosus; assembly: GCA_013235015.1. Taxonomy (NCBI): domain Eukaryota; kingdom Metazoa; phylum Arthropoda; class Arachnida; order Araneae; family Araneidae; genus Araneus; species Araneus ventricosus. The sequence goes on from BGPR01000024.1 coordinate 2,917,094, forward strand.
CCATCCTTGCCATATACCACATGTTTTAGTGAATTTGAAATGACTTAAGAAAATTTTTATTCAGAAAAAAATCAATTTAAGTGTGCCTTTGGAAATAAATTATGTTTTTAGGACTTCTAAAAATAGTTAATATTCATAAACTATCCACAAGTCATATTATTGCCTTTTATCATGAGAAATTTAAGTTCCTTGCTTTTTTCTCCATGAAGTTTTTTACAATTTTGTCTAAATCCAGACTAGCTAATTTCATATGAAATAAACAAAATTGCCAATCTGTTCAATTGTTTGTTCTGAATTGATTTCAAGCAAGTTTTCATCAATTTCGGTTTGCAAAAACTCCTTTCCTAGATGCTACAGTCACTGGAACTGCTTCATTTAACTTGATTTTAATGTCAATATATACTGTTAAATTTTACCTGCATGCGTTTGCAGAGTTTCAACAATCTTTCCTCTTTTTATTATGTGTTTAGATAGAATAACCACATTTGATTTTAGTAAAATGAAATCTAAAATAAATTATCACAGTGATTTGCATGGGGTCTAATTGGTAGCAGTTAGTCCAGTTGGCTAAAGGAAGCCCCCCCCCCCCCCCCCCGAGTTTAATCATATTGTCAGATAATAACAAGTGTCTTTGATGTAGCCTAAATGAAACATTTCTTAAAAAGTTGTCCTAGATTAACAAGTAAAGGAACTTAAAGCCATCAAATTATACCTCAGTAATGATCCAAAGTATTGAGGCTGGAAACAGATATATTTTGAGTTCTGCATTGGTAAGGATGTACGGTACTTTTCCGTTAGCCAGGCGCAAATGTCGGCAATTGTGAACCAAAAGCGAGCCAAGTCGCCAAGAGAATGGTTGTAAGAAATTTGGTGGAATTCTACATTATTTGGCGATTTATCGCTTGCGCCCGGCTAACGGAAAAGTACCGGATGTGCGTCTATTAATGGGTTTGTCTTGGCCTAAATTTACCATAATTTAAAATTTCATGCAACAAATGTTACGTGTAGTACTTTTCTCTTAGTTATAAACCACTTGCTACTTCATTCAAATCTCTGGTTTGGATTTTTCACACATTACTCCCATGCATGATAATTTCTTTTATCAAATAATTTCAAGATTAAGAAAATATGTTTCTGTAATCAAACCTTCGTTCTAAGTTCATTAGTAAATAAAATTCTATCTATTCACTAAAATAATGAGATTTTTATTTTCAACATAACAGATTTCGTTTTTACCCAAAAATACAGAATAGAAGCCAAGATAATGCTTTGAAAATCTCCAAGGCCGAAACAAGTGGCCTTGGTTACAGCATCCTTAGAAATGAAGATGGTATATTACTGTAATAATACGTATTACTTATTTAATTGCTTGTTTTTCAGAACAAAATCCCATTCTTTATGTTAGTTTTTTTTTTTGTTGTGTAACATAGATTCACATAGCAGTTTTTTAGGAGCCTAATAAGCTGGTTGTGTAAAGGTTATCTATTCCAAAATAAAGCTGTTATATAAGTGATACGAGTTAAAGATTTGTATGCTTTTTTTTAAATGTATATAAATTTAGCATAAAAGGGATGGTTTGTTTCTTTTCCATTTTGCCAGCTAAATCGAATTTGTTTATCTAGAACAGAGGTTCCCAACCTGTGGTATGTGTACCCCTGGGGTACGTGAACCCAAAGTCGTTAATGGCGGACACAAGAAAACATAAGGGATTAAAAAAGAAACAGAATTTTGTTTCCCATATTCGTGTAAAAAGTAACTACCCTCATAATAGGAAAAAAAGAAAGCAAAAGTGTAATTTTAAGCTACCCTTATAAATTAATTAATTCTTAAAATACTGATTTCATCTGTTATGACATTAAAATAATACTATTTAAAAATGGAATAAAATGTAAAATCAAAAATAATTTCCCTCAAATGTTATAAATTCCAGTCATTTGACTCTGAAGCTCACCTAGGCCCTGAACATTATTTATTGATAAAAACTTCTTTGTATGGACAGATGGTTGAATGGGGGAATGTGATAGTAGGGGGTACACGAAAATAAAAAGACTAATCAAGGGGCACGCGAGAGAAAAAAGGTTGGTAACTCCCTCATCTAGAAGTAAATTTTGCATTTAAAATATATTTCAGATACCATCACATTATAAATTAGTTTGCAAGAAAAAGATTGCAATGCCTTTGTGTGGAGAAAAATGTTTATAACAGGAAAATAGAATTTCATAAAAGCAGAATAACCATTTTTATTTAAGCAGAGCATTAAGTATATTCATTTAACAAAAAAATTTTTAGTGGGGAAAAAACACCAGTTCTATGTTAATTTAAAACAGAATGATATACATTTCAATGTATTTACTTCAAAATATTGGCTTGGTGTTAAAAAAAAGTATACAAACTTGTAAAAATACAATAATTTGCAGTAAAAAATGTGATTTTAAAACATGAGCAAATATCAATGCAAGAATAATTAGTAGTTTCTAATAATAAAATAACAGTACTCTTCTTCACACTTAAAAAAAAAAAAAACTCATGGATATTTTCGAAACATCAAGTACACATTTAAAAAAAACCAGCTTTTAAAAAACAACAATATATCCTAAAACTATACAGTGGAAATTAATAATCAAAATTGATATAAAGCATAACATCTTTAAAAATCACAACATCATTAATTAAAAGTTGCAACTGCTTCTTTCTTATTTAAAAATAGTAAACTTCCGTAAAGAATTATTCAGTGAATAAAAAATAATACATGGATTTTTAAAATAAAATATGATGCAAAGAAATAAATATTAATCGGAACATCTACAGATTTCAAAGAAAAACATCCGACTCATTTAAATCATGCCTCAACACTTTTCAATCATTTTTTAAACAATTCATTCTTAATTTAGTTAAAATAAAATTTAATGATAAAAAAAGAACAAAGGAAAATGGAAATTGAAGCTTTTACGTAGAAGAATCGAAGTACTACTCATTAATTTAAGTGCAACACATTGAAACAAACTCTCTGGCTCACATAAGGGAAAACTTTCTTCATTAGTTAGTATTTGGAAAGGTTTATTTATTTATGACTGAATACTGCTATTTTTGAAGAGAAATTAAAAGACTATTTAAGCTTAAGAAACATAAATCTTTTGAAAGTGAAAATTAGCTGACATTTCTATCTTCTATCAGAATACGATTTTATTTGTATATTGAAATTTCTAAAATGATTGAAAAATACTAAAGCAAAACGTTAGTTAAAATTCTTATTACAGAAAAATACTGACATAATACTGAATGTGTAGGTATATTTGCAAATTAATATACAGAAATAAGAAAAATATAAGTAATACAGCTTCCAAAATCAGAACAAGAGTCATATTTTTCCATATTTTTGTGATCCAAAAGTTTAAGGTTGGTGCCATTAAGTTGCAAAAAAAGGGGAAAAAAGTGCCTTTTGAAATTACTTTTTTATATGTTATATTTTATTGATTTTCAAAGATTTGAAATCCAAACTTTTCCAAGACAATTCATAAATAAATGTTAAATAAAAGTATTACAATTAGCTGAGCATTTGTCAACACTTCACACAAAAGAAAGCCAAAACAGACATCAAAACATATAATAAAATCTATTAAATCAAAAATTACTGAAAAATAAAAACAGTATGTTTTGCATTTCTTTAATTGCAAATTTGTTAAGATAAATCTACAAAATTTTCAAACAGAAATGAAATGATTCCCTCTACTTTTTAATTCTTTTTTTTAGATGTGGCATAAAAAATCTATAATTTAAAAAATGTAAACAGTTAAGACATTAATTACCATGTTTTAAAAATATATAACCCAGATACTGAAGGTTTGTTAGTGTATATATTTCTGTAATTGTTGCATACTTGCAAGTGATAATTTAACCCTCAGGAATGCTTGCCCTGCAAGATTTTTTAAAAATTCATTCACATTTTTACTAAGCCTAGCAGCCAAGAGTTGACTTGAGGTGTGGTGGTGAGCCACCAGTGTTGCTTTTCAGTTCCAAATTCTTTTTTCTTAAGGAATCTACTTGGACCTACCAAGTCATTTTGCATCTTATAGTGATTTTTTGATTGCAAGTCCCAAAGGGTTAATACACACATATTTAAAATTGTGCCATAAGATATACATACATATTCACTTTACAAAAGATATATATTTTGCCAAGATTATACTATATTTTGAATACATACAAATATATTTTAAAAGCTTTTACATTTCTGTGGTTAAAGTAGCAAAAATGAAAGTTGATCAAAATTCTTTAAGCATTGATAAGCAACATGAGCTACTACATTAATTATTGAATATTTGGTTCAACTACATAAAAATAAAATAAGTATTTATTTAAAGTTTATAAAACATATTTTTTTTTTTTGTAAAAAATGTTTAAGCTCTCTAAAGAGAGAAGGTTGGTATAAGGCAGCACTTCGCAATACACTTTCACCATTCAAATTTTGAGCATTTAAAACTGCTGTAATCTCGTCATCTTTAAGGGTTGATATATTATTAATAATTCTCTCATTGCTATTTTCTAAAGCATCAAAAAGTTCAGGAATCAACTGTAATATCCTCTGAATATCTTCATTTTTAGTGACATCTAGAGGTGTTTCATCTTTTTTATTCTTAATATTGAAAATTGCTCCATATTTCAACAGACATAAGGCTGTTTTTACATTTGGAGCAACATGGAGAGCAACATTGCCATGACCAGTAGTTTTTGCATTAATGAAATCACTGAATTTTAAATTATTATTTTCTTTCATGCATTTCAATAAAAGCTCAACAATATCGGTGTAACCTTTTAATGCTGCCATATGCAAAGCAGTATTACCTTTATTTGAAGTTGCCATTAAATTAACTCCAGTTTTTAATAAATTTTGAACTTTAATCATTGACCCTTCACTCACAGCATAATGCAGTTCTGTTAACCCATCTGTATCTTTTTTTTTAAACTCAACATTCTTATCTGTGTTCTGAAACATTTTATACATATCTTCAAGAGGAAGATCTGTAATATTGTAATTTTCCAAAATGCCACTAAAATCTTGCTGTCCTTTCATTGCAGAAGCAAATTCTATGGCTTCTAACATCTTTTTGATGAAATTAACAGTTGTATGGTTTGGTCCCAAAATAGTTGTTGCACTATCAACACAACCTTCATATATCTTTTTAGCTTCATGGAACTTTCCTTGCTTAAAAAGATTAGTAGCCATGTTCAGCTGTGTGTTAATGGTGTCACGATTTTGCATTCCAAATGCAGTTTTCTGCAGATTTAAAACATCTTTAAATGATTCACTATGATCATCGCTTATATCCATTTGTGCCTGAACCGCTGTAATATTAGAATATGTCCGTAAAGTATCTGAATGATTTGGACCAAGTACTTTCTTTCTTACTTCATAAACTTCCTTGAAAATTCTCAAAGATTCATCCAATTTTCCTTGATACAACAATACAAGAGCAATATTATTTTTAGAAACTAAAGTTATTGGATGATTTGAATGAAAAATCATTTTACGTGCTTTGTACACTTCACGATTCAAAGTAAGAGCTTCTTCATATTCACCAACTGCATTTAAAGCAAGAGCCATATCACTTTGGGTCTGCAAAACTTTAACATGATTTGAACCTAATATTTCTTTTTGCTTAGGCAGAATTTCTCTAAAAATTGTTATTGCTTCTTCATCCTTTCCTAGCCTGTGAAAGATGAGTGCAATAGATCCCCTAGTTTCCAAAGTATCGCTGTTGCTTATGCCTAATAACTGTTTTTGTTTTTGATAGATTGATTCAAGTAATTTTAAAGCTTCATGATACTTATGTAATTTATATAAGGCTTTGGCTTGAAGTTGTTGACTTTCTAAAGTTTCAAGACTATCTTCTCCAAACAGTTTCTTTCTTTTTTCTAGTACAGTTTCAATGACAGATAGGGCATCTTGATAACGCTCATCATTACACAGAGCATATGCTCTGTTAATTTCTGCAGACATACCATCCTGAGAAAGAGACTTAAGTTCTTTTAATTTTGGAAAATCTGAATTGATTCCAGTAACAATAAGTGTTTTATTTTCTTGATCATGAGCATTCAATATGCACCTTAATATATTTTTATTCTTATTTTTTTTCAATATTGGTATAATCTCTATATTACCATTTTTAACTTTTTTGAAAGATTCATCTACCAGTTGCAATAAATTTTTAATATCATCATGTTTAGTAAAATCTAAAGGAGTTTTATGATTACTACTCATGGCATTATATATTCCACCATGTAAAAGTAAAGACTTAACAATTGTAAAATGATTAAACTTGGCAGCATAATGTAGAGGTGTACAATTCCCCTTTCCTAAAATGTTTGGGTCTGCTTTATTTTTCAGAAGAATTTCCACAATATTCTCGTAACCTTTCCAACAAGCATAATGCAAAGGTGTTATATTATCAACATTTTTCACATTAACTGCAATTCCATTTTTAATGTGACTTTCAACATCCGAGATATTTTTCTTTACAGCATTAAAATATTTTTCAACTGATACCAATAAATCAGCACACTGCACATAATTATTTTCTTGAGCAATTTTTAATGGTGTCAAACCATCAAAGATGGCATTATAGAATGCTCCTTGATTCAAAAGAATCTTCAATATATTTTCATTATTTTTGAAGACGGCAATATGAATTGGTAAAACCCCTTTTCTACTAGAAGCATTAATATCAAATTTTCTATCAATCAAGAATTGTAAAATATCAATATGGCCTCCCAAGACAGAATAATGTACTGGTGTTTGGCCAACTGCAGTTAGATGTTTACCTGTAGGATCCAAATCTAAAAGAAACTGGACAATATCTTTATAACCTTCTCTTGCAGCAAAATGAATAGGTTTGGTTCCAGCATCATTTTCTGAATTTATATCTGCTCCTTTTTCAATCAAATGCTTTATTATATTTAGGTGTCCAGAGTCTGCAGCAATATGTAACAAAGAGAAACCATCATTTGCTTTATCGTGGATATTTATGCTTTTCAGTTCTGACAGCATTTTCACTATTTCTAATTTCCCATGAGCTACTGCTAATTCAATAGCTGTTCTATTTTTGTAGTCAGCAATATTAACATTCGCACCATTTTCAATTAACAATTTCACAACATTTGCATGTCCTGGATATACAGCGAAATGCAAAGGGGTAGATCCATCGAATGATCTTGCATTCATTTTTGCTTTCTTTCTCAGTAAAATTTTAACAACTTCAACAGCTCCTTCACTAGCTGCATTATGAAGAGGAGTTGTCTTATCAATAGCTGTTACAGCATTAACATCAGCGCCTTTAGTTATTAGAGTTTCAACAATAACTCTATGACCTAATTTGGCAGCTAAATGAAGTGGAGTTATATCATTGCACATTGGCTTGTTTACCTTAAATTTTTCATTTTGCAGTAATATTTCAACAATGTCATAAAAACCATAATAAATTGCAGAAAACAAAGGATAGCCATCTCTAGCATAAATATTTGCTCCATTCTTAATTAACATCTTAACAACTTCTTTATCATTTTTCTTGGCAGCAAAACACAATGGAGTAAATCCAGATTTACATTTAGCATCTATTAGAGCTCCATTTTTAATTAAGACTTCAACTACTTCAATAGTATTATTTAGAACAGCTAAATGTAGAGGTGTCCCTGCAAAAGATTGATCATTTATGTCAACATTTTGCATAATCAGCTCTTCAATAATTTCCCTATTTCCATGCAAAGCACCGAAATGCAAAGCTTTCAAACCGAGAGAGTTAATTAAATTAATATCAGCCCCTTTAGCTATCAGTAGTTGCAAAATTTTTACATTGTGATTTTTGATAGCCAAAAACAAGGCAGAAAAATGAAAATCATTCCAATGATTAACTGTGGCTCCTTTAGTCAGTAGGAATTCAACAACAGTTTCTTTATCATTTGCTGAACTCAAATGCAATGCTGAGCATCCTTTAGCATCAGTAGAATTTAGATCGACCCCCTTTGAAATTAAAATTTCTATAACTTTAATATGGCCATTCAAAGCAGCCAAATGCAATGGCATTCTTTTTTCTGTATCTGTGGCATTAATTTTTGCACCTTTCTCTATCAGATAGTTGACTACATTTTCATGGCCATTTAAACAACCATAGTGTAGAGCAGTAAAACCCATCAAGTCTTTTAAATGCAGTAGAGCTTTTTTGTTACATAAAAATTCAACAATATCTAAATGACCATTCTTAGCAGCAAGATGTAATGCAGTTGCACCATTCATTGTAGTATTGTTTATGTCAGCTCTGTGTTCCACTAATATTTTAACTATACTGAAATACCCATCTTCAGCTGCAAAATTTAATGGCGTATAAGAACACCCATCTATAGCATTGACATTAGCACCTTGCTTTATAAGAATTTCTACAATCTTTTCATGACCATTTTCAACTGCATAATGTAACGGTGTACCACCATCAATAGTATGCATATTTACTGTAGCCCCTTTTCTAATCAGAAGTTTTACAATGTCCACATGACCATTTAATGCTGATGTATGTAGTGCTGTTGCTTGTCTGTCAGTTTTTGCATCAACATTTGCTCCTTTTTTTAATAATAAGTTGGCTATTTCAAAATGTCCAGATTCTGCAGCGGTATGTAATGATGTAAAACCCCCTAACTGTACGCTTTCATCAATAGATCCATAGCCTAAAAGAATTTGTGCAGCATTTTTGTGATTATTGACAACAGCATAAAATAAAGGAGAACAACCCACAGCATCCTTTACTTTAATATTTGACTGGTATTTTAACAATAAATTGATAGCACTTTCATGGCCATTTTGTGCTGCAAGATGCAGAGGAATTTTTACCATATTGTCAGTATCATTAACATTCACATTCAGTTCTTTAATTAGGAATTTTATAATATTTGTGTGGCCAAAGGAGGAAGCAATATGAAGTGGAGTCTGACCATTGATGTCCTTATCATCAACGCTTAGATTATAATGAAGAAATTTCACGATTTCAACGTTACCTCCCATAGCAGCGAAATGTAATGCAGTCCACAAATTCAAGCTCCTTTCTCTAACATCTGCACCTTGTTTGATTAAATTTTGTAACATTTCAATATTTCCAGTAATTATTGCATCAAACAGACCTTTTTTTAAATTGACCACTTTTAATTCTCTTTTAAGCTTTATTCTTAGTTTGAGGGGATCATTTTTCACAACTTTACCTATTTGTCTACAATGTTTAGTGATATTTTCTAATGCTATTTGCTTAGCATTTATAAGCACAGCAATTGAGCAATCCAACTGAAATATATTCAGCAAAGTATTATTATGCGCCAAGTGGTTGCGTAGAACTTGCCCAACGAGTAAAGGTATATCACAATCTAAAAACACTGAATTATTAGCTAAGCGGTTAGAGTCACTCAAAATACACAGTACATCTAGAACTAGAGTCTCGATGATTACTTTTAATTTAAGATTGCTTTTATATAAAGAAAAATTTTCAATTAACTGGATATCAAATGAATTTTTCAAAATAACTTGCTTTAAAGTACATAATTTTGAAGATAATTCAGAAATTAATCTACCCTGTATGCTGTCCTTTTTCTGTTCAAAAGATATTTCTGCATCAATGCCTGCAAATTTATAACACCCTAACTTTCGCCTTAAGTCATCTAACCACTTCACATTACCTACTTGAAACTCCATATGAATAAACAGCTTCTTAATCAATATTATTATTTCAGTAAAATTCTCTACATCAGTTTTATTCATACTGATTTGAAATAATGCCATAACATCTTCAGAAATTTCTTTTAAATTTTCAGTCTCAATAGTTGATGCAAAGCATTCTAAAGTTTTCTTGGCTCTATACTTGATTCCTCGCATATGATTCCTATCTAGTTTGAACAGCTGAAAATGCTTCAATATGATTAGAAGATATGAATAACCTACAACATAATCAGTTTCCATTTTAATTAACTTGTTTTTTTCTGTACCGATTATTTGTTTAATTTTACACAGCAAGTTTTCCTCTATTGTTGTTTTATTGGTTATTTTAGTATCAATTTGTTCAATTAGATTTTCAATCATCATTACTTCATCAACAATAAATTTATAATTCTGAGTAAAGATATCTTTCAGTTCAGCATCTTTCAATATTTTCATAATATTTTCCAGCTCATCTAATGTTTCACACTTTATAATACTTTCTAGCAGCAGTTTGAGTATATCGATTTTATTTTTAGCCAAAATTTTTAGTATCACTCCACTGATCTTTTTCACATCATTATGAATATTTTTAAAAAAGTCTGCATCTGCATTTGCTTGAACAAGTTGCCAGTTTATAAAGGAACATTTATGAGAGAATGCATTACGTAAGTCAGCAACAATTTTCGCAGTGTTTTTTGATAGAATGGACAGAATGAGCTCACAGGAAGAGTCAGATAACTTTGGAGACTCTAGAGTATTTTTTAAATGTTCACCAATAATTTGAACAGTGCGTTTGATAATCAAACATTCTTCTTCATTATTAGGGTCGACAGAAACTGCTACATTGACATAATTTTTTATGGTTTCTAATGAATGTAAATCTCTCACAAGTTGGTAATCAAAGTACAATTCCTTAAAAGCAGGTGTATTTTTAAGAATAGAGTCAATAATACTTTTTCTTTTAATAGGTGGAATTTTACTCAACTTTTTAGTTCCCATCTTCTCAATATTGTTGATTTCTTCGCTCAGAAAACTGGCAAAATTCTCTAAATGAATCAATATTTTATTTTTAGTCAAGACAAAACTATAAAATAAGTTTAATTCATGGCGCTGGATTCTAGAACTTACAAACATTGTTAAACAAAACTCCATTTCCTCCCATGGTAATTTGTTATAAGTGCATTTTACTTGTCGTTTTAAGATGAACAAATTTTGAGCAATGAATTTTGCAATAAGTAAGAAGTTTTCATCTTCCTCAGTGCTTATGTATGAACTTTTTAATGAGTTTACACTCTCAAGAACTAACTGAATTCTTTCTTTTATGAGTTCAATAGAATTCGAATTCTGCTCTTGAGGGTCATTATCATAAAAATGAATATTTATCAAAATTGCTTCAACACATACTTGAATTTCATCTGATAATGCAACATTCTTCAGTTTAAGTTCTTTATATGTTGAGCATAAAAGCTGATCCAACTCATCTGGATTCCTTTTGAAATAATCATTAGGCCACTTATTAACGAGAGTTTCCAGGAGGTGACAATTATTGTTACATATTGCATAATAAAAAGCATTATGAAATTCATCATCTTCAATATCTGGAAGGATTGGATCATTTTTTACGTTGATGGACAAATTATTGATAAGTGCACATTCTTCACTAAATAAATATTCCAATATATTTGTTCCATTATGCTTGCAGACAAAAATAATTATATTACTTTTTGCAAATGGATTTACAGCATCACTGTAATAAGTATTTAAGGTTGCTGCAGGTTTTGCGAAAGATATAAAATCAATATACCAATTCAAACATTTCAAATCGTCTAGTTTCCCATTTTTGATAGACTTTTCAATTTCAAATAAAATGTGGAGATAAATTTTTTGAGCCTTTTCTTCATCACAGACATTAAAATGCTTAATGAATTTTTCTTTTGATTTTGAATCACTTTTATGATATTCAGATTCAAAATATGTATACTTGGCCGAGGCAGACATATTTCAATAAGTATGCAGAACACTTGCACATAAACTTCAAAGTAAATTTGTCCTTATTGCATCTTTTCAGAAAGAGCAGAAATAGGAAGACGCCATTTCATAATTCCATATACATATTACTTAAAAATGTTCCTAACTACATTTAAAATTGAATAATAGAACGAATTGAATCACATTTCCCAATGCCGCTGATTGAAAGAAAGAATTATACCACAGAAATATATGTGGAATTATACATACTAATCTTCGGTTTCGGTTTCGAAATATACAGTTGCAGTTAAAGTGAAACAAAATAAATGCCAAGAGGGAGTGAAAGTTCTTTGAGAAATCGAAGTTATATGATTCAATCCATGTTGTTTGTGCTAACACAGGAACGGGTTTATGTACAAGGTCATACTTGGGAAAAAATTAAAATAATAAGCGGCATATTGCTAGAAAATCAAACGAAATATTCGATGCCGTAATGTTCTTAGATCTTTCTTTAATAAGCAGTCTATTGATATTTGGTATAACATTCATTCGTATCTATAGGAAAGAAATATATCTTTCCTAAGACTAGCCGTTTTATCCTCGGCTTCGCTCGTAAGTTTATTTGTTCTATATGTATGAAAGGAAGGCAAAATACAAACTTTTACGTGCCACAGCTTTCGAATGGACCTTATGCACGTCGTCAGTCATGTGATGGAGTAGCTCCTAAAACAGCTAATCGGAGTTTTCCGTAGATTTATATTGAGTCTGTATATCTGTTGCAGTGGCGTAACTAGGGTGGGGCAGGTGGGGAAAGCGCCCTGGGCGCAATCGCAAGGGGGAGCAAAATTAAGGAATTAATTGGTTGTATTCCCAGATAGCAATTTTAGTTTGCAGCAAGCTTGCCACAAATTTGTCATGACAAGAGTGCAAGCTTGCAGCAAGTTAACGAAAGCTTCGAAGTCACCATGAGACGAACTTGCAGCAAGCTTGCCGTGCAAACTTATTGCAAATTATAGAAAAAACAGAGTACGAACACAACCCGGGATAGAACTCGCGACCTCCAGATGCCGAAGCGGAGACGCTAACCATTGAGCCAGTTGAACTCTGAGAGGAGAAGATAGATTTCGCTAATACATCGTTCGATTCCATTCGTATACGATTTATTTTTAACTATTTTCTGGATTTCATTAATTTTTTGAGTTGAGAATATGATTTGAAGTCAAAGAGAGAGCGATTTTCGAGAATAACTACGTTTTGCTAGTAGAATAAATTATGAAATTAGAGTTCAAAAGTAATTATTTTAAAATGGGACAAAATGTCTAGTTCAACAAACAATGACTGTTTTATAGATTTAATTTTGCTTATAAACGTTAAAATTTCAACATTAAGAAAAAGGCGATATAGTTTTCTTTAAAGTGAGAGTGATATATTTAGTAAAAAGATGGAAAATGTTTCAAAAATTTTTTTTTTATAAAAAAGTTATTTTTTTCACAAATTATCATTGATTTATTGAATTAATAAAAAGAATTTCGGTCTAGGAGATGCTATTAAAAATCGGAAGTTTTTTGAAACAGAGACAAAGATAATTATCTCTTTATTGTGCTATCTTTGCAGGAAGCTTGTTTTGCAAAATTGCAGCAAGTTTGATTTGCAAAGGAGGTGGCGCTATTTGTCACATCGAACTTGCTACAAGTTCGATTCAAGTTTGACGCGTCAAATTTTGCCATGACAAGTCAAAACCAAACTTGCTGCAAACTTACATGCTATCTGGGTTTAATATAAAAGTACGATTTTTTGAAGCTCTTATTCCCAAGATTCTTAAAAATTGAAATAGTTTCAACAAAGTGTGGGAAAATCCTAAGGATGGAGTCATTTTTACTAGGGATGTATAATCCCCGATTTTTTGAGTAAAATAGTTTTGCTATTGCTATTTTTAAATATCTATTCCAAATAAATGTTATTTCAATCACACTTTTAATTTTCAAAAAGTCTTATTAAGTATAAGTAAAGTGTTCTAAAAAATTCAAATAAAAAACTGTTATTGCTTCTACTTATTGTTTAATACTTTCTATTAAGTTTTAATGTTTAGTTCTTTCTATTGTCAACAGATGACGCCAGCAAAAATTCTAGTAGAAAGAGGTGTTGGAACTTGAGTTCACGGGTCACAATCACAATCAATATTAATCAACCACAGAAGCCATCCTACGATATCACAGTCGCAATTTTCGTTGTAATCACAGTATGGGATCTTTACCGCGACTATTCTTTTTTTATACAATTACCGCGATTCTGTCAATCAAAGAGAAAAACGAATACTTGCTCCTGTGAGTTCCCGACGAAACTTTGAATTACAAAAGCAACGTTATCATTCGAGAACGCATATCACAACAGGAGGGATGATTCACAGAAAGAAGTCTTAAACCGCGATGGGGGGGGGGGAGCTCCGCGAAATGTGATATAATACCAGACGAGTTGGAGTATGGTTATCTGCGCGGTGAAGCGTGACCTGCTCATCTGGAAGGTCACAGGTGAAGACTGTTTCCCCGGGGTGGATTGTAGTGATGACCCCCTGTGTGGGGAAGGTAGTTCATGCTTTTGATGGCGCCATCTATTGACAGTATATAGAACTAAAAATAAAATCTCGCAAAATTAAATTAAGAAAAGAAATTAAAATAAAAAAAGCGCTTTGCGTACATTTTATACAAATGACTGCATCACACCTTCTCGACAGTAGTATTCATCACTGGTATTTGTGATTTTTTAATATTACGTAGAAAATAACAGTTCGTCAAATATTCGTCATCCCTAATTTTTACAATCCGGAAACCTCATGCTGCGACAAAATAATAAGTAATATTATACATACTTCAGAGACTTTCTGACCGAAACCCTTATCGCGAAATTAAAAACTCGTTTAGAGCTCCCACCCTACTGGCACAAAAATTAGCTTCTCGATGGGGTGAGAAATAAGGGAAGATGGTTAGGGATAATTATCTCCACAGGGTTCCTGTTTCTTTCTTCTGAACCGATGGTTCCTATGGTTTCTCACGGTATGCATGATTCATACTGAATAATTATCAGCTTCTTCGGAAATTGGTCATAAACGGTTAGAGGAAGTGTCATTCCTACTTTCAATCAGCGAAGAGTGAAGAACGGAAAATATGCCTCCATTTTTTGCGTAGTGTAAGAGCTCTCCAGAAAATTTAAAAAGACGTAAGTTTTCTATCTTTGCATTGTTTTTAGCACTGAATATTTGCATAATTTGTATGATTAAAATGCCATATTTTTTTATTTTAAATTTTTATTTCGCAAAACCTAGATGCATTTGTTCAGGCAAACGAAAAAATAAAAACTGAGAGAGAGAGAGAGAGAAAACACCGCATAAAGTTTTGCAATAGCTGGTAAAAAATAAACATATCTTGCAGACCTTGCAAACAGATCTTAAATAACATTGAAAAAAAATTAATTAATTTTCGTTAAAATAGCAAGAATTTTCTGAAAGAATTTACATTTAAAATGCTAAAGAATTAAATAAGCATGTAAAAAGATTTAAATTTAAATTATGAAGTATATTTCAAATGTTCTGTTACGTTTACAGCAGATTTTTTCCCTAAAAAATGATTTTCAAATAAAGTAATTATAGCTTTTCCATGTACTTTTCTTTTGTATATTGCGAAAAGGTAGTTTTGAAGATTATTGTCCTGAACATGATAATAATTAATTCTAAGAAATGATAGTGTCATGCCCAAGCCTGAAGTTCTTTTTGGATATGATGTCGATAATGTATATATTTGACCTCACCAGTTTTGTTCCAGCAAGCAGACTTATAACTTTTCTGTCAGATTCACCCCCTTCCGTTTGTTTGCAAAATAAATTAAATCCGTACAAATTTAAATTATTATACTATTATCAAGTTAAACATTTTTAATTTTTTAATCTGATTTAATTATAAAATACGAAATTCTTCATGGCTATTTTGTTAACTTCAGTTTTACACTGCATAAAATGAATGAATCTAAATTTATAAAATTATACTTTTATGATTCTATTAGAAACTTCACTGAAGGCAACCTTTGTATGCTTCTTTCACACTTTCAACTCATTTTTGAACGGAAATATCTACCTACTTTTAAATATACTCCAGCATGAAATGAATTATTTATTATGTGGCAAAAATTTGCTTCAGTGGTAAAAAACTATTAATATGGTCCAAAATAAAACTGGAATTCTTTCGATTAGCTTCATAAGTCAGAAGAATATTTAAGAATCTATAATTTATTCATGATTTTTTTCCATCTTCTAGTTAAAAGTGTGATTTTTCTTATTTTAGCTTCGTTTGTATTAATAAACTATTCAGCAATGAAGAAGAAAGAATCGGGGGCTGAAGGACGTAAAAGACGAAAAATCGATGCAAAGGAATCTGAAAAAGTCAGCAAATTTATGAAAACGTTTTTTGTAAGACCAAGGAAAAGCAATTCACCAGATTTTAAGAAATCACCTAATGCGACAAGTTTGCTGGGATCTAAGAATGACACGCAAGGCAAGGAAGAAATCATATCTGAGGCTGAACAACAGGGTTATGATGATCATCATCTCAAAATTTAAAAAAAAAAACTGGAGACTTGTTCAAAGTCGAGGATGATAACTTGAATGATAAAAATTTGTCTATAGATAAGGAGACGGACATTGCAAAACAGAAAGAGCTCATCCCTTTATTGCCAAAGGCTATTGAAGAGCATGATATTGGACTTCTGAAATTTGACACTGACACTGGCAAGCCAGTAATTTCAGATTCTTTAAGCCTGCAAATTTTAAAGCTAGGTTCCATTTACTTTAAAAACAGCGAGGGCCCTTTCTTGCCAAAAAATAACCGGTCCATGAATAAAAGCTGGTTTAAAAGGAAACTAGGAAATGGCTGTGGGAAAGAAATTGCTCGTTCTTGGCTAGTAATATTCCCCTCATAAAAATTCTGCACTTTATGTTGTCTTCTCTTTTCTAAGGCAGACAACAGATCAAAACTGGAGTAACAAAGTGGTTTTAGTAACTGGAAAGCTCCCGAGCCTGTACAGGAAAATTCCAAAAACCATCGTGAATGCTTCACTCAATGGAAAGAAAAGGAAAAAAAAATTAAACCCAAATGAAAATATAATTGATACCGAACTTCAGCTCCAAATTGAAAGAGAAAGTCTGAAATGGCGGAATATCTTGACAAGAATCCTTCACTATATTAAGTACCTTGCTACCCAAAATTTAGCTTTGAGAGGACATAGAGAATCTCTTCAGTTGGGCAATGGAGCTAATGAAGGAAATTTTCTTGACAATAAAGCTAATGAAGGAAATAAAACATCTATCGATTTTTGACGCTCTCTTGAAAGAGCACTTGTTCTATGTAGAGTTGAAAGAGCACTTGTTCTAAACGAGATAAATTGAATGCACCTTTTATTTATAAATTTCTAATATATCTAAAGTTTTTTACAAACTTTGAATTTCTTATTTAAGCTATATTTTAGGGATTAAGGTTAAAATGCACCAAATTTTCTGTGAAAATTCAACAAAATTTTGTTAAAAACTCGTTAATGTGTAAATCCTATCAACTCAAAAATGTTTTATATGTTATTTTTTAAGTTTATTTCCACTTTTAATCTCTGCACTCCCCGGCATAAAGTTTCCGAAAATAAATTGAGGATCACATTTCAAAGGGCGCCATTTTATGTAGGTACGCCACTGATCTGTTGTTAGTCGTGTCGTGTTTTGTTTATAATTTGAAATTGCTTCTAAATGTGTTTTATTCATCAACATACATCGGATACTAAAAATTCATAACATAAATGCCATTTATTTTCAACTTTACAAAAATTGCTTCCTTGGAATTGAAACGTCCGTTAATTACTTAATCAACTCTGTCACACTCGGATAGTACATTGTTTACAAGGCCGAAGTTAGGTTTTATAAACAGTAATGAGGCAAGTTAAACTTATTCACATACATCGCAAATAACCCCATCGTCATCTTCGATTTATTTATTAATTTTCTAATTTTGATAATATAATGATATTTAATGGCAGCTTTGACAATGGTTATAGGAGGGCTGTTAACTAGTTCTTCAGAGCAAATAGGCTTATGATATATCGTTGTACTTATTAAAATTATCTATTACACATAATAAGTACTTAAATTGAAAGTTTTCTGTTCTTCTATTCTGGGCGGAAGAGGGGGGAGTAATTTACCTATGATGATTATTTTCCAGCAGATGTTTTCATGTGTAGTTGGATACTTCATTTGATTCTTTTAATATTTTTTAGCTTGAACATAAGTATAGTTGTAATAAAAATTCATTCTAATGTGAGACGTATGAGAAAAATCCTTCATCCCTAATAATTAAAAATATTTTTTTTAAAAATGTCAGATTGAAAAGCAATTTCGAAAACTATCATTATATGCAGAATTATGTCTAGTTTTTCCATTATATTTACTTGGCACTAAAATGCATTTATGTAATTGGCATGTATGCCGAGTGAACACGTGAATGTTGGTTTTAGTTTGCTGTAAATAAAAGGCATGTTTGTTATATAGGAGGCACCAGCGTCTTCTTTGAGATAGTATGCTTCAGCGACATCTACCTTACTTCCAGGAAACTTTGTAATAGGAAGTTTAATTATTAATCTTTGTAATAGAGGTGTAATATTTAGGGAAATAAATGTTAGTTCACCTTTTTGGGACACTCTGTATAACATTAATTCAGGAGGATACATAAGAAAGAAAACGTTGAGTCAGTTTTTCAGTGAAAATTTTAGTGCTAAAAATCTTTATCTGATGAAGAAAGTACAATCCCAGATAGCAATTTTAGTTTGCAGCAATCTTACTCTGCAAATCTTCAAACTTGCAACAAATTTGACACGGCAAGAGCACAAGCTTGAAACAAGTTACCGCAAACGAGTTAGTCACCACGCGTCAAACTTGTCACAAGCTTGTCGCGCCAAACTCATTGCAAACTGTAGCAAAAAGAGAGTACGAAGACAACCTCAGATTCGAAACCTCGACAACTCGTTTCCTAAACTTGTTGTCGTAACCACTCAGCCAGCTAGACTCTGAGAGGAGAAGATAGATTGAGCTAATAGATCGAGCATACGATTTATTTTAAACTGTTTTCTTGATATAAATAATTTTTAAAATTTTGTGTTAAGAATATGATTTGAAGTCAAAGAGAGCGATTTTAGCTAATAACTACGATTTGCTAGTAGAATAAATTATGAAATTAGGGTTCAAAAGTAATTACTTTTAAACCCAGGTAGCACATAATTTTGTCTAATATCATAAAATTCGCGAAAGTAATATTGTACAATATTTTTCCCAATATTGAAACAGTGTAAAACGTAAGATTTTTTCAATATTTTACAATGTTTTTTTCATAATATTGGATAATGTCATATAATACTGTATAATATTATACCATATTAAATAATATTGTACCATACTGAATAATATTATATAATGTTGAACAATATAAATTAATTAATAATTTTAAAATAATAATTAAAAAATAATTTAAAAAATAATTAAAATAATTTTGAAATTTAGTTTTTCCTCTTTCAATGTATTACGAGACGCCTTTAACATTTATAATTACAGTATTAGTTGAAAATCAAATACAAGATTCGCAACAATAAAATCACGTGCATATTTTTACGATGAGAATAACACTCAATTTTTTTCACACAACAATAGATAATCTATATGTGAGAGTTGTTTTATGGTTAACTTCATTAGCTGAATCCGGCGAGCCTTTTATATACAGTAAAACAAAATGATTGTGTAAACATTATTATTTAAATGAACATTTTGTAAAATATTTTTTGGACATATGATTCAAAGTTTATTAATATAGTGTTACGGTATCATCATGCTGCCATCGGTAAGAATAACTTCACCTTAAAATATTGAACAATGCTGATAAATGTAGAAATCAAAATATTGTATACATTGTATTGTATAGTATGATATAATATTCAGCACCTTAAAGAATAATTGTTCCAGTGGTGTTTTTGAAATAAAACCTCCAATCGAGTGATATCGTGAGTTAAAATGAAGATTTTTTTTATAAATAAACATTATTTTTATTTTATTTGTGAAAATTTAGTATATCGGAAGTACTGATACATAAAATGCAATACTTTATCACGGTATTCGGTGTTCATAATATTGTATAACATTGTGCAAATATTATATAATATTTCTGTGCTACTGGCGAAATGGGGCAAAATGTAATTTATTATTTTTCAATAAACATTGACTGTTTTTTAGGTTTAATTTTCTTTATGAACGTTAAAATTTCAACATTAAGAAAAAGGCGATATAGTTTTCTTTAAAGTGCGAGTTCTATATTTAGTAAAAAGATTGATGCATCATCTTTGCAGCAAACTTGTTTTGCAATCGTGGTGTGAAGTTTGTTATAACAACTTCACAGCAAACTTGTTTTGCAAGTGGGTTGGTCGATTATGCTTTGTTACTTTGCAAGAAGTTTGTTGCAAAGTTGCCACATCAAGTTTGTCATGACAAGATAATATCAAGAAAAATCAAACTTGCTGCAAGTATACATGCTATCTGGTATATATCTGAAGATTTTATGTGCATTTCAATATGATGGACAATAACTTTAATTCTGTTGTTTTGAATATCAACTTATACTTTTTCTTATGTTGTAACTATTTTTTTGTCCAAAAAGAGAATAATTTTCTTTGGCGAATGGCAGGGAGAGATTTTTCTGTGAATAAATTCAAAAGGGAGTGATCATTTTTCACACAGCAGTGATGATTGGTTTAACGGAGCTCATGAAGTCTAGGGTCTAAAATTTCCGAAACCTAATAATTGTCTCCTTCAAACTCGATTAAAAAAGTTGAGTTAAACCTGAATGCTAATTTACGTGGAAAGTAATTTTGTTAGCTGCAAGATTACCCTGCACCCAATCAAACTGGTGTAATAATCTAGGTTATAGGTACCGGGGGTGCAGGCGGCGTTATGTAAGATAGATATTTATTTAGTTTCTTCCGACTTGTCCTTTCTTGCGACTTTTATTCGTTCATTCACACACTCAATCATACCATTACTATAGAAAATATAAAAAGAAGGGAGGAAGATGAAAATAAAGGTTGTGGGGTTTCCCCCCTTACCTGATCATTTTGCAGGCGCAAGTTCACATTGTCCTGTCTGGTACTCTCCGTGTTGGCCTTAGGGGGCATCACTTTTTATTAAAAGACAATGTTACTTATTGTCATATCGAGCTGCCATCTATTATCGGCTATTGAGTTTGAATATATTTATTTTTGGTTACGAGTCTAATACACGTGAATGAAAAAAAAATCAACTGTAAAATGAAATAAAATTTTATTTTCAAGTTTCTAACAAAATATTTAGAGTAATTTTTTTGTAGTTTTGGATTTTTCAGCATTTTGTCATAATTTTAAATGAAAATTCCTACTAAGAAATTTTCAAGAAATTTAATAAACGATAATTCCATTTACAATATTTAGTTTAAAAAAAATTTTACTTAATTTGACATTTTTGCCCGTTTTGTAATTTTTGCAAAGTAACAATATCAAATGATTTAAAAATAAAGAAGAACAGTTCGAAAAAAATTGGTACGTTATGAATAATCGGCAATAGGAAAGGTAAGTAACGAAAAATTCTCAAATGTGGCTGTATCCGTTTGGAACAACCATTGCTATGTAAAATTGTCCAGTTGTATTTATTTTTACAACCATTCCAGAACTCAACTACAAGTAAGAAATTATCATTTTCCTCATCGATGACGATTGCTTACAGAGGAGGAACAGGAAATAATTAAACAATTTGCTTTTCATATCTTGATCGTGCTGCCATCTATATGTTGAATATAAAGATATTTGAAAATTATATAATATTATTGAATGATATTTTTTTTTGTTCAATTCATAACAAACTATGTGCGTTGTCCAGTAATTAATTATATTTTTTATAATATATATATTATATTATTTATCATATTAACTTCTCCTTTCCACAACTAATACAAAGCCTACCGCAATGAATAAGGTGTCAATGCATAGGAATTTTTTTTTATCAATTTCTGCCATAGCATACTCATTTTAAGTTAAAGCATATTGTTTGTGAGGGGTGGGGTGCATGGGTTTACTAGTATATTATAGAGTTAAATTTTAAAATTAAATCATTTGGATGCAATTGTTTGCTTTTGAGCGAATGGTATAAGAAAAAAGTTCAAAAATAATTTGACAGAAAAGTATGTTAATTATAAACGAAATTTATTTTTGAGAAAAATATATCCCTTTTCCATATCATTATAAGATCTTGTTCGATATTCTGGATGTAGCACAATATCGTGAAGATATGGTAGCAATATTGTAGAGCACCTTTAGCTAATAGGTTTGCTGTGAGTGGATTTAACTAATTTGTCCAAATGTATATCTTGAAATAAGAATATCCTAAAATAATCTTCATTTGATCCCAAGAACATTTTTAAAGTGTTAAAAACTGATAGAAACAGGCGTACATTGCATTAAAATTCATTTTTCATAGAGATAGCGAAACTTTTCTGCTTATACACTATATGACTTTAAGTTTTTTATTCTGTTAATTTAAAATTAAAAATCCGTCTTACTACAGATATTGTACAACATTGTATGATATCATACAATTCACAATATAGTATAATACTCTACAATACCCTGTGATATTGTATAATACTCAGCAATATTACACAATATCATACAGCATGTTATGCTTTTACCTGAGTAATTTGCTCAGAGTTCTCTGTACTTTCAAGGTGTTTAGTTCATCCCAACAGTGCTGCAAACCATGACTTAACCAAGCCAAAATTGAACATTTAATTTTTCTTAGTCGCTCGAGAGGTATTAAAATATTTACATTGACTATTCACAATCTTGCTATCTTGTTGCACACGGTTATATAAAGGAAAAACACACACACACATTATTACAAAATTACGTGTAAAACTAATAATGAAATGTTTATTAAAATTAAAGGAAAAAATTTGCACAGAAATAAAATTGAAATCACTGAAAAGTTAATTTTTTGAATTTTAAAGTGGTGTGAAATTGAGTTTTGTGCAATAATATGTTCCAAAATAATTGAAGAAAAACATTAAAATTTCGATTCATTTTTTATTTACTTTAAAATTACTACTCAGTAGGAAACTACATGCCAAATTTCGTACCTCTAGCTCCAACGATCTGCCCTCTAGAGCTTTCTGAACACGATCTGCCCTCTAGAGCGTTTTGAGCGCGATCTGCCCTCCAGAGCGTTCTGAACACGATCTGCCCTCTAGAGCGTTCTGAGGACGATCTGCCTTCTAGAACGTTTTGAGCTCGATCTGCCCTCTAGAGCGTTTTTGTTGGAATTCAAATGAAATTGTTCAGTCACTGAATGAAACGCATCTCATTGGTTTATTTCATGACGTAGCCGAAGTTACGGCACTAGTCGAAGTTGATTGGTTGTTACAATTATATTTTGTTCATTTGTGTTTTTAAGCAGGCAGTCGAATGGATGGGTCAGTGAGTGTGTAAGCTGCAAGACTGCAGCATGTTTCTTTTTTTAAGTAAACTGGATTAAAGCTATTTTGTATTTTAAACTGCCTGGTATCTGCGTTACTCTGCAATTTACACTCACGACATGCCAACAGTTTTGAGCGCGATCTACCCTCTAGAGCATTTTGAGCACGATCTGCCCTCTAGACCGTTTTGAGCGCGATCTGCCCTCTAGAGCGTTCTGTCCTCTAGAGCGTTCTGAGCGCGATCTGCCCTCTAGAGCGTTCTGATCGCGATCTGCCCTCTAGAGCGTTCTGAGCAATTTTTTGCATCACGTATGTCGCACAACGCAATTTAGTGATAGTTATGAGGATCTATAAACATTATCATCTTAACCCATCCTAAGGGCGGTGGAAGTTCCCACCAAATTCATCAATTTTTAAGACTTGCGTAAGTTTTCGCCAAATCTTTCGATGAAATAAAAGCCTAGATGTTCTTATTTCTTATTTCAAACCATAACGAAGTCTCTTTTCTTAGTAATTAATTTTAATTAATAAAATTAATTAACGAAAACTTATGCCATCCGAATATCTAAATGAATTTCTTTCCTCGAATCAATCTGAATCCCCAAGTTATTTTATTATACCACTATTAAAAAAAATGGGCCTTTAAAGAGACAATACAACTGATCACAAATCAAATGTAGATATTGATATATAAATCAATTCGTTATCAAATAATCTCAGGAGGGTCACCAAGTTGCTTTTTCCTTTTACATTAGATGCTTTGATGACGAAAAACAAGGGGTGCCATGGACAATATTGCTGACCGAGAACAAGGATGAATCAACAAATGTCGTGTTGAGGTGTACTGGGTTGAGGAATGATTCATGCCTTTTACACAAATTAAAAAATGCACGCATAGATAAATCGCATTGCTTAGTGTTTTATGCTATTTCAAAGAGAATTCATGCTTTACTAGATAGGGTATTATGATCTTTTTGAATTTTACTGATTTCTGAGTATTTGCATATCGTTAAAATTGAATGGTAAATGGGCAAAACTGGGGATATCCGACATAAGTAGCTTTTTGTATTAAATCTAGGTGTTAAAGCCGCTGAAGCTGCTTGTGAGATTTGTGCTTTCCATGCTTTCCATGGAGAAGAAGCTATTTCTAAAATTATTGCCCACGGTTGGTTTTCACGCTTCAAAAATGGGACTTTTAGGGGTCTATTCTGGTACCCCCGGTTGGGTTGGGTTCCGTTGTTAACGTGAGGAACCCACCCAACCGGGGGTACCGGAATAGACTCCTTAATCTTAAGTTTAGAGCGCACACTGGTCGAAGAACTGAGGTCAACGAAGAGTGAGTCAACCAACTTTTCCACGAAAACCCATGTCAAACAACCAACGAAATTAAAAAAAACAATGTTTATTAATTATTCCTCAATTAATAAGTGGTAGACAGAAGAATTATTGACTCGTAGAGGGAATCTCTGGGGCAAGGCCACCATTGTATCTTGTCTCATACTCCAAATTCAACAAAGCGTGAGAGCGGCTGGCCACGTCGCAGTTTCGGATTGTATCGCGAAGAACTGTGATTGAAAAACCTGCAATCAACTTCATAAAGTAAAAATCGATTAATTTACGTCAAAAGGAGCATATTCATAATGATATCACCCGACGTGGTTTGAACTGTCCGGTATATCTCTGTATATAAAACACTAAGATGCGTGGCACAGAAAAGAGGTTAATTTCTCTATTGCAGATGGCAACGATCGGTTTGTATACAAAACAAAACCGGTCGCCTCCTCCATGTTAGGCATAACTTCATAGTCGTAGCCTGTTCCTATATTCGTTCTGGTGTAAACTGTAAACTAACTTTTCCTAAAAAAATGAGTTTAAATGAAGAATTCACAATATTTTTTACAATATAATGTAACTTTGAATCAAATGATTCAAAAGAGATCGGTTAGAAATGAAGCAGATGGGCTTAGGCGAGACAGAGAACGTTTAGATCAACGTCAAAATAGTTTAAGTCAGCGAAGATAAAAACTTGTCAATGCACAAAGTGAGGTGAACCTCATGGAAATTACTATTGTGATCATTGTACATTGGCTAATTTTCTGTTATGCGTATATCACTTGGAGCCCTTTTTTCGTCTTGGCGAATTTTCTCGGAGCGCTGAATCTAGAAGAGTCAGGAAAAAAATGGTATTCGTATAACCGAGCGCAGATGGTCTGCACTGGATCAGCTACAGAGGCGGTGCCAGAAATTTTCCGACGGGTGGGGGGCAAGACATCTCCAACGGGGGAGGAGAAGCAAAATTTCTCCAATTTAGGTAACTTCAAAATAACTCATAATAATTAATTTTATATCTAATTAAAGGTAATTAAGTATTAATTAGCGAATTAAGTTACAATAATTAGTTATTTGGAATAATTATCTATTTGTATAATGTCGGTGCAGTAAGAATGGTCTGACTGAACGAAAAGCAATAATAGAAAATGAAGAATTATGAGCAAATTTCTTAGGAAATGAAGTGTATAGCATTGATATTCTCAAAAATTTGCAGATTATTATCTAAATCTTATAACAAAATAAAATAATAGCTGAAACAAGTAAAAATAATTATTAACAAATTTTAAACATATAAATGCATATCTACATATGTTTACTAATAATAAAGAAGAATGTGTGTGTGTTGGTGCTCTACAGGGCAGACCGCTGGACCTAGGGCTACAATATTTGGCACAAACCTACTTTGGAGGGTGGGAATGTGCACCTTGGAACCCCTTTTTTGAAATTTTAATTAATTAAAAATTAAGCGAAATTTTGGCGTTTTCCCCTTAATACCTTCCGAAATATTACAGCACAAAAATTATTTTTGCGCCATCTAAAAGTAAAAAAAATTACCTCTTCAATGATATCAATTAAGTTGTTTTACGAGTTTTCCTTTAATTTTAATAAATTTTTAAAAAATATTTTTGGCATAATTAACAACAACTTTTTTCATTGTTGCAACGCAATTCAAACCGTTTCCGTTATTTAAACAATTTTTCAATTGTGTGTTTTTCTTTCATTGTTGAAACATGAGGTAATCTACTCTATTAAAATTCGAAGGTAAACAAACGTATGTATGTATGTATGTATGTATGTCCTTCTATCTTCTCACGAACCGCCGAACGGAGAAGCGCGCGGAAAGTACCAAAAGATGGGGAATAATCCAGGGAAGCCGTTTCGGCCATTTAAATTCCGAAATTTTAATTAGTGAAAAAGATATTAATTAAAAACTAATTGACAACAATACTTTTCATTGTTTCGGATTCTTTATAACAATACTTTTCATTGTTACAGCGCAATTCAAAATTTATTTTATTGTTGAAGTCGTTTACTTTAAGGAACATTGTTACAACAACAATAAAAAAGTGACGCTGACAGAAATAAAAAAAATGTATTGTTGTAATATGGAAACCTGAACAATGCAACAAGTCAATGTGGATAGAGTTTTGTGTGGGTTTTGGTAATTGATATAAAGAAACAGGGAAAATTAAATCGCTCATATAGGGTTTTTACTAAAACTATTGTTTTCTATGAGGTTTCACTTTTAGATTTCATGTACTCAGTGCATCTTGCTTCATGTGTATATAAACTTCTAGACGGGTATATGAAAAAATACGGATTCCGATCAACGCTGGGTTATCTCATTCCTTACGTACTAAAGTCAGACAAAAAAAATAATTCCGGAATCGTAATTTTACAAAAAAAGATTATTTTTGCAATTTTTTAAAAGTATATTTTGAAGCTTTTACGCGGACGGAATGATTGAACCGCTCTTTTCTCCTTATTTATTTAGCCTCACTTTTTCTCTCCGTCAAGGAATGACGCATTATTCGAGAAAGCCCGTGCAACGCCGGGTCACGTAGCTAGTCTACTCTATTAAAATTCGAAGGTAAACAAACGTATGTATGTATGTATGTATGTATGTCCCTCTATCTTCTCACGAACCGCCGAACGGAGAAGCGCGCGGAAGGTACCAAAAGATGGGGAATAATCCAGGGAAGCCATTTCGGCCATTTAAATTTCGAAATTTTAATTAGTGAAAAAGATATTAATTAAAAACTAACTGACAACAATGCTTTTCATTGTTTGGGATACTTTATAACAATACTTTTCATTGTTACAGCGCAATTCAAAATTTATTTTATGGTTGAAGTCGTTTACTTTAAGGAACATTGTTAAAACAACAATAAAAAAGTGACGCTGACAGAAATAAAAAAAATGCATTGTTGAAAGTGTATAAATTCTTTTTTTTATCCCGTGATATTTTGCCACTTGAACAGAATCATTTTAACGAATTTACAGGCGTGTTTTGTTTCTGTAAAATTATGTGCCGAAAGATATAGATTAGTTATGTTAGTGATTTTAATCATTATTCATTGATTTGATAAAGTTTAAATATTTGTGGAAGCTTCTATTTTAAGCTGATATTTGGAAGTTACTATTTTTGCTTTGTTCAATTCTCGCTTTTTCCGATGCCTAAAAGAAAAAGAGGAATTACAGGGGATGCTGCCAGTAGACGGGAGGCAATTAGAAAACGTGAAAGGAGAGTTGTTGAAACTGAAGAAGAAAGAAGCCGCCGATTGTCCAACTATGGCACAACGTGGCCAGGACAGAAGAGCGGAAGAAACAGAAGAACAAAGAAATAGCCGATTGTCAGACATCTGTTATTACTTCGTTCAGTTACGTATTGCTATTAACATTATTTTGTATTCAAAATCTTATTCAAGTCTTTGACTTTTAATATCTGTTATAACTTCTTTTTTTTTTAGTATGACATTTTTTATAATTTTTTTTAAAAATTGCTGTTTTCCCCTTATGACTTTCAGAAGATGTAAGCTTAGATCCCTTGACTTAAGCAGAATTATAAAATAAAATAACTGCAGTAGTTTTAAGAAGTGAAATTTGTTTTATTGATACAAATGTATGAAACAGTTAACTCTATCTTAAATTTTAGTGTACATTAAATACTTTGTATGTACTCTTCAATCTAATCATCAGTGTCTGTGTTATAAACATTGCCTGGCTTCAGGCTTTCTCTCCTGCTTCAACTTCTGTTGTTGTTGCTTCCATTGTTATTGTATTATGGGGCAGCCCAATATAGAATTGGTGTTTTCGTGGAGAGTTCCATAGATTTTCATATTTTTTCTTCTTAGGGTTGGGTTTCATACTCCAGCTGGCTAAGAACTGGAAGCTGTGCAGGAGTTAGGCCTAATCTGTATGCCACCATTGATAATTCTTTAGATTGCTCAATACTTCTGATAATCTTATGAGAGGGGTTGTTGGACATGACTTGGGAATCTTGATTTAAAGGAGTTGTAGGTTGAGTATAAAGTCTGTTATCCCTGGACATGACTTTTGATGAAGAACTTGCACATTTCTCGGATGAGCACACAAGTTATTCTTGATTTCTTAGTTGGGTGCACAAAGACTTGAATACAACAAATCACAGACAAAACCGGAATGGGATGTAGGGATCCAGAAATGTACATGGAGCTCCTAGTACTCTAAGGGTGGAAGTACATTTTGCTATTAGTGTAGGGGAATCACACACTGGGTAGCAGCACCTGTCAAGAGGAGAATCCACTGGGATCCCTTTACCACTCAAGGGACTGGTGTTTTTTTGTAACCACTTGCATTCCGTATTTAACTGGTTTTCAAAATGCCATTGGACCCCTTGTGTTCTAGGGTCCTGTGACTTATTTTTAGAGTTTCTTTTAATTTATTTATATGTACTTGTTATGTTTTATTCCATCTTTTTATCATTTCTTTCTCTAGGAAGTTCTCTTCTTATTGCCAGTCTTGCAGAATATGCAAAACTAACCATCATCTGAAAGTAATGATGAAAGTAAGACAAAACATTTTGAAATCATTGTTGATCTTAAGCCATATCCTTTAAAGCACTGATTCCATCATTTTTATTAAAATATATTATGAATTTTAATAATAATCTTCCATGGTAGCTGCACTGATCTCAGCCGGTTGTGTTATGGGAAGAGTTTATGCATTTCACCTCTGGGTTCATTTTCCTTACATTAATGTGGTTTGAGGAATAGAACAGTTTAAAATTATGAGGCGTTTTGTCTATCCTATTAAAATTCGGAAGGTAAACAAAAGCTAATAGCATGTCCTTCTATCTTCTCACGAACCGCGACGGAAGAGCTCTTGTGGAAAGTACCAAAAGATGGGGAATAATCCAGGAAGCGTTTTACATCATTTATAATATCAAAATTTTAATTAGTGAAAAATATATTAATTAAAACTAATTTACAATACTTTTTCATTGTTTGGATACTTTATAACAATACTTTTCATTGTTACAGGCGCAATTCAAAATTTA
>BGPR01000024.1:2949509-3144833 GCA_013235015.1 Araneus ventricosus
TTGACAACAATGCTTTTCATTGTTTCGGATACTTTATAACAATACTTTTCATTGTTGCAGCGCAATTGAAAATACATTTTATTGTTGAAGTCGTTTACTTTAAAGAACATTGTTACAACAACAATAAAAAAGTGACGCTGATAGAAATAAAAAAAATGTATTGTTGAAAGTGTATAAATTCTTTTTTTATCCCGTGATATAACGTCCAACAAAATCATTTTAACGAAATTAAAAGGGGTGTTTTGTTTCTGTAAAGTTATGTGCCGAAAGATGTAGATTAGTTATGTTAGTGATTTTAATCATTATTCATCATTATTCATTGATTTGATCAAGTTTAAATATTTGTGGAAGCTTCTATTTTATGCTGATATTTGGAAGTTACTATTTTTGCTTTGCTCAATTCTCGCTTTTTCCGATGCCTAAAAGAAAAAGAGGAATTGCAGGGGATGCTGCCAGTGGACGGGAGGCAATTAGAAAAAGTGAAAGGAGAGTTGTTGAAACTGAAGAAGAAAGAAGCCGCCGATTGTCAACTATGGCACAAAGTGGCCAGGACAGAAGAGTGGTAGAAACAGAAGAACAAAGAAATAGCCGATTGTCAGACATGGCACAACGTGGGCAAGAGAGAAGAGCCGAAGAAACAGAAGAACAAAGAAATAGCCGATTGGCAGTAATGGCACAACGTGGCCAGAGAAGAAGAGCAAAAGAAACAGAAGAACAAAGAAATATCCGATTGGCAATAATGGCACAACGTGGCCAGGAGAGAAGAGCCGAAGGAACAGACGAACAAAGAAATAGCCGATTGTCAGCCATGCTACAACATGCAAGAGAACGCCGTCTAAATATTATTGAAGGACAAAATCACCATCAGATACAAATTTTTTATGCAGCTAGAACTGTTCTGAACTGAAGAACACAACTGTGGAGAAATGGACAATCTCTGTCTGAAATGCGGAGGGTTGTATTTCCTGGATGAAAAGAATACCAGAGGAATTTACACTCATTGTCATAATGGAAATATAATTGAGCAGGCTTCAGTTTATCCAGTGGAAATGAAAGGATTGATGGATGGCTCCGTTGAATTATCAGTGCATTTCAAAAATAACATGTGGTCGTACCAGTGTTTCAATGGGTGCACAGATTATACCGTCTACAGGGAGAGGAGCGTATTGCTTCAGAATTCATGGCCAAATTTATCACAGGACCTCTCATCCACACTCAGCTGAAGCAGGAGGTGAAAACACTAATACAACACACTTCAACAATATTATAACACACATTAGGCATGTGTCACGTGACCTCAGGTATTATTCGATTTAGCCCGTGCAACGCCGGGCCATACAGCTAGTATCCTAATACATTTTGCTTTCATGTTTTATTTCATGAAAGTTTTTGTGGAATCTGTAAACCAAGTTTTCTGAGATTTACGTATATTAAGAAATGCATCCAGTAACCTGAATGATTATGGTTGTTATCTTTTTATTCTTCTTTCAGCTAACATGCCTCTAGCCATAATATGTGCTGCGTCATTTTAATGTTGAAATCAAATACAGATTTTGCAAGAGGAATAAGAAAGTGAAGATATCGCCGACAACGTCCAATTACATGTTACATGGTCAGTTATTTAACTTCAATAGGGACATTCATGTAGACAATGATCAGAAGAGGCGCAGACCACTAAAAGAGCATGGATTAAATATCTACCACAATCTGAAGTTTAAAATTACGTTGTTAGGGGAACCATGAATATAAACTGTTGCAAGATTCAATGGAAATCATATTCCAGGCGAACAAGTTGGTCGCCGAAGGCGGCTAGTTTAAAATAATTGGTAAAACCAGTGGACCAGTCCCCCATCACCAACCACTGGACCGATGTCGATAATTTTTCAGGAAATTACGGAATACGGAAATTTATAACGTCCAGATATGTCATCAATGGTCTCCTGCCACCCACCACCTTCCATTTACGAAATATATAGCAAAATTAAACTTTGGCAGAGACTCAGCCTCTACAGTCACCAATTCGCCAATTCATCTCACCAAGTTGTAAGCCACTAGCTATTAATATTACGGGCGAACAGATGGTCGCTGAAGGCGGCTAGTCTATATATTCAAAATAATTTGCAAAACCACAGGAACAATTCTCAGCCCCAAACAATAGACCGATTTTGGCAATTTTTTATTTCATATCCTTACCAAACCATGAGATCTTCGGGACTTTCCCCCCTTTCTCCGCAGTTTAAAAAAGCATGACTGCCGCCATCTTTCTCTTTTTATGATGTAAGTTACTTCCTGGTAGCACGCGCTGTCTTTGCGCGCACTTTCTGAATTATGGTCATGGCGTCGATCTACTTAAAATATCATCTGGAGCTTTGAAATTCATATTTCATTCATTAAAAATAATAATTGAAGAGTTCTAATAAAATATTTTTGGATTTAAACGGCTGTTGCTTTCTTACGTCTGCCTCTGAACTTCACCTAAAGGAATAATGTTTCGTTGCATAGTATAAATAAATGTGCTTTGTTAGCTAGAGTTAGTCATCGTGCATTAGTGATTGGCAAAATGTTACCATTTTACCAATCATCAAGTCATCATCAGCAACCTTCATTAAAGATACAGACGCTGCGTGGCCACATATGTACTGATGCTTCTGTGGAAGGTCATTTTTGCTAAAGCTTATTGTCTGGAGTGGCCTTAGAGTCTGCCCGACAAGGGTGGCACGACCTGCTGTACAAGTTTAATGATGACCCTCTCAAATTTTCGCCAGATCTTTATTTATCTACTAGTTGAATAATCTGTTGCATGAACGGTGTACGAAAAGTTGCCCCTACCAGGGGGGGGCACAGCATCCTCGCCAGGGGCCCTGCCTCCCCGGACACCCCACTCGCACCACACCTGCTTGTTGTTCTCAATCCACGACATTATCTCTACTAATTACGACAAACAGGTATTCTAGAGTAATGGTAAAGTTTGACCTTCCAAATGAGAACCCTTCTGCTGTCTTCTTCACTCTTGAGCAAAAACTTATTTGACTCTATCTTTGATTGATAGATATTCCAAGATGTCACTCAAGAACAAAGTAGTCATATAAACAAGTAATCAGGTTCATTTTCATGTACCCATCTCCCATCCGGGGATTGGCAGCTAAGACCAGCCACAACAAGTTTTGTTTTGAATGACTTGCAGTGGTACAAGTAATTAAATAAAAAATTCTTCGCATTATAACAAATGTGCCCTAGTACATAATGAACTCTGTTATACTCTGACTTGGGCGTAGAGAAGGTGGAAAACAACATCGCGAAACTGGCTAGAAATCTTTCTACACCCCTTTTAGATCATCTAAATCCATTCATTCGTTCTCAGGTTCTATCTGCTCACAACAATTCTACATACAGTTTCCCCTACAAACCTACAAAATGGCCCCTTCCTCTCAAACCGCTATAATAAATCTGTTTCAGAATGTCGTACGGACTCTCTTCCTTGGCCAATAAAATGTTAGTACAATCAATGTCACTGACAATAATTGTATTTGTATAAAGTTGTTTATCTTTCTGTATATGGAGTCTTCTTTTTTCCTTTGATCGTCTCATTTCTAATCTTGGTGTTACCGATGTGTTTTTATGCTGTGATTAGGGCAGCATTTGAGAAAAAGCAAAAGCACCTGGCACTGATGCTTATGCACATAAACCAATCTTCGTCTTCCTCACCCAGCTTACTGTTTTTACGATAGCAAATTTACCCATGAGTGAAGGAAAGTGCAATTTTACAGGGTTCCCAGGTCCTTGAAAATTCTTTGAATTTTGTTTGCCTTACTCAGGGCCCTGGAAAAGTACTTGTTTGTAAAAAAACCTGGAAAAATAAGCGAATTGACCATCCAATATTTTTTGGGACAGAAACGAAAACCAGTTTGATACTTAATTTTGCTTTTAGAATTCCACCACCAGAAAAAGAGTGTTTGTATGGGAATGCTTTCAATCATTAATCATTTCTCTCTTTGCATATTCAAAAGCGGCTTAATTTGACAATAGATTAAAAATTACAGAGGGTAAACTCCGTCGAGTAAAACAATCCTGTAATTATCTTAATGTCTTTTGAAAATAACTGATATATTTGGACAGAATTTTGTTTTAAATACCAGTAACCGATTTTCTCTGCAGTGAAATCTGTTTTTAAAATATATGTTATTGCATTCCATACAGCCAGAGAAGTTTGTGTCCATGTGAACACAATAAATCGTAAACTTAAATTGTTAAATGAAAAAAAATTGGTACAGAATTTTATCATTATAATTATCAGATCCGTGTCAAATTTTTTATTTCAAAAATAAAAATGCAACTGATTTAAATTTTTTTTGCATTTTTATTTCCAAAATATATAATTTTATAGTCCTTGAATTTTCTTAAAAAGATCCTTGAAAATGGAATAGTCCTTGAATTTTTTTCTTCAATAATAGTGGAAACTCTGTTCTTTGTAACAATAAATAACCACTTTGACTAAGATTAAGATTCATGAAAAACTTGGCAGCCACGAATTATGAATGGCACCTGCGAGGTACGTCTAATTATGGTGCGCTTCACGCAGCCGCTTCTTTTGATAAATGATTTCCGTAATTATTTTTGCTTTAAATTACTAAAGAATTGAAAAGAAGAAGGCGCTATGAAGATTTTGGCGGCTTGAAAATAATTTCGTGTAGATCTTTTAGGGGTTTGGGGCGCACAATTTAATCCTTTTGCTGCGACGTTCGGACGAATCTGAAATGCATTTAAGGAATCATCCTCTAGCATAACGCAGCGAAAATTAAGAAAAGGTTCTGGTTTATCGAAAACATAAATGCACTGAACGCTATCGAACCGAAATATTTAAAAATCATTTGTAAAACAAAAACATTAAAAATAAAATAGCTAAAGATTCAAATAAGAGAAAGTAATTTAAAAAAAAAATCAAACATTTTATGAGTTAGCAATCAGAATAGTTATGAAAAAATAAAGATTTATCTGTTTGAAAAGAAAATTAATATCACATAAGCCGCTTACGATTATTTATTTCTGGGACTTCATGCGTGCACAAAAAAATTAGAATTGTAAAAATAAATCTAAATTTTCGTTTTCTTTATCATCTGAAAAGTACGGTGACGAAGTTTTATTTCGGAAATAACTCAGACGAAAAAAAGTAAGTTATAATTCCTTGGATTAGCCTTTTTTTTGTTTTGAAAACTGAGAAGTTCGTTCTAGCTTAAAAATCACAGAGAATTTTCCCAGACTAAATTGTGAAAAATTTCCGTGATCCTAGACAATTATTTTTGACATTTCAGCGATTTCCGGAATCTTGAATATACCAACGCTCTTTTATGCAGGGTCTCTGAGAAAGACCTTTATTATAAACATTAAAAATAAAAATGCAGAAAGTGAAATGAAATGTAATTTGCGGCAAAAGAATGAAGAAAATCTAACAGTTTTTTTACAACAGGATCAGTATAGCGCTACGTGAACTTCTCTAGTAGCACGAAGAATATCCAGTCTGTACTTGATTTCCCGCCAAGTATTTTTAAAAATTTGTGATGCAACAGTGAGGATTGCTAATTTTATCCTTTCCTTTTAAATCGGGAATATCAGAAATAAGTGTTTGATGAAAAATGCCTTTCATATAACTCCACAAGAAGAAATCTAGCGGAGTTACGTCGAAAGTTCCATCGTTCGGGAAACTATTTATCATGTATTTTGCATACACTACACGTCCAATGAGGTAGAGCACTATCCTGCTGAAATAAAACGTTTGGCTAAAAACGTTCCAATTATGGAACGGTGGCGAATACGGGGGGGGGGGGGCTGTCGGGCTGCATCCCCCAGAGCTAAACCAAAATTCTTGATTTTATTTAAAATCACTACAACTGTTTGTTCTTAATTTTCATTTAAAAAAAATAATAAAATCGTGACAACATTGCTTCCTGGCTTGACAGGCTCGAAAGTTTTCCTACTTTTCTAGTCATTCTACTTGTACATGTAGCGTTGATGCGATCAAAGACATTTTTTGGCAAGTTATTTCATTGTATTTTTTATTAAATTATCGAAAATATTGTATTGTTCTTTATAATTCTTATTATCAGTTGAGGAAAGTCTGCAAAGTTAAAGCGTTTTGGTTTACATAGGCCATGAGGTTTGAAATTCATCACTACAATACAAAATTTTTATGACCTCAGCCCCACCCTCCAAACCCGAATCCTGGATTCTCCACTGTTATGGAATAACGTACAGCCCAAGAATATCCCGGTACATATTACGATTAATCGTCTTCTCCACAAAGAAGAATATGCCCGATTACAGAGTCTTGCAAAAGACCACACCAAGCATTAAGTCTGGGGCTGTCTCGTTCAGGTTCGACTGAAATGTTTGTGTTTTCAGAGCCCGATGTCCTAATGTTTTGGCGATGAAATTTTCCAGACACATGGAATGTGCTCACGTAGAGCGTTAAAAAAAAAGCTGCTGAAAATGCATTTCATTTGACCTTTCACTTTTCCATATTTTTGTTATCAATGTTTATAATAAAGGTCTTTCTCGGACACCCTGTATATAATGGAGCCATTCATACTTAGTTCATACCAATCAAATACGGAGTTCTAATTTAAATTTGAAATCTTTTGCGATCTTGTAGGAGAAAAAGGAAGCAGCGTCCCAGTATAATGTAAGATAAAGTGCACTTTGATATAAACATTTACGTTTGTCATGTGACTGTGACGTCAGGTGATTTGATTCTATTTCATATCGTCGAAGTTTAATACTATTGCATGAAATTCGTTCATCATTATTTCATAAATTGTGAACAACCTTCAATGCGGTTCAAGTTCTCACACAGAAAGACTTAAAACACAAATTAAAAAGTTACTATAATTCGGATCACATGATAGCCTCATCAGTACTAAGCTTGTCGTAGACCTATATTCTGATTAAGGGCTTCTTAAACTGTCGATCACGAAACCTGTCCTACTACCTTTTTTTCCGATTTTTAAGTTTCTGATTTTGAAATAATTAAGAAAATCATTCTGACAAAAAATAATTTATAAAAATTGCCAGATAACAGTTTTTAAGTGAAGTTCCCTTTCGTTTTCATTAATGAATGCTTCAATTTTTGTATTTACTTTTCTACATTGGAGTTGCAATTTTTTACATTACAATCTAAAAGGGGCCACGATGGCCTAGTGGTAAGGTCTCGACTTCGGAGCCTTCCGAAGCGTTCCAGGCTCAAAACCCCATTCCATTGAAACCCTGTCGTGTATGGGGCCTGTTGCACCCTAAATCATACGTAGTGGCCAAACGTCCTCCCTTTGGTCTGGTGCGGAAGCTTTGAGGGGGGGGGCTTCAAAATTACGAGGTCCGTCTCAAAATAGCCCTCGTGCTGCTTCTAAACTAAACTAAAAACACTGGTATTGCACGACAAGTTCAAAATTGAAGGTCGCATGTTCGAAACTAATTTCCACCGGAGATACTGACGTTTTTTCTGTTATGAGGTAACTATACTCCTGTTTCTGTGATGTGAAAACGTGAGCAGGGAGGTGTCAAATTGTGTGTCATCTTGGTCCAAAATTACAGAGGCTGAAATCATATAATGTAGTCTGAAAAAGGGGATTTTGGTGGAGAAAGTGCCGTATTCTTTCTTCTGAATCAAGTCATTGGAAGACAAGATGTGTTGTCTCTTTGACCACCGGTGGGTGATCTATTTTTGTCTTTTAACATAAGTAAATAATTTTAATGAAAACAGTTTTTAACAACACTCTTTTACCTATTTTGGCTTAATAACCTTATGGTTATGTTTTCAGAGCCTGACGCTCATACTATTTGTTTTGACATAAAAGTAATTTCCTAATGATAATAGAATTTCTTCATTGAATTTTTTTATTTTTATTATTTTTTTACTTTAAAGATGTTAATATATTTAATAATTTATCATTACAATTACAATTGTATCATTTATCCATTTTTTCTTTTAATTCACCACCAGATGGTCATTGGTAGGCCAGGTCAGACTGTAGCGGATTAGAATCAAAGGATTCGGACTTTGACTCTGACCACCATGCTACTGATATTCGTCGTGCCTACCTCGTCATTATTGTAAACCAGCTTGTGGCAACTTAAAGATTTTGCCACCAGCGGAGTATATAAGGACGTTCAATTGAGAACTCTCTCTCTCTCTTTTTTGCCTTTTTATTTCCAGGTTGCCGTCACCCGGTTCCTTCGGTGATTGATGTTCTCTTCACCCATGTTTTGGAGTCCATGGACTTGCCCTGACATCCTGAAGCGTCATGACATACCGTTTTTAATATTGTTGTTTGTATTAAATAAATTGTTTTATTCATCCAGCAGCGCCTTCTGATGTGTGCGACATACACCACCCCACATGCGCCACAGTGGTGACCCGTTTGGAACAAGCCTACCTAGCTGCTGAGATATATATCTATATCTATATCACTGGTAAAAATACTACTTCCTTTTGTGAGGGTAAGATCAATTTAATTGCTTTACTTCTTGCTTGCATGCGACTCTTCGGAGGTTTAGTTTGATTTTATATTGGTGTTTAATAGTGAGTTTTGTGAACACTCTTAAGGTGTTGACGAAAGGATCTTGCTCACAGTATAGCACATGACTGTGAAATGTCTGAAAAAGAGGGTAAATCGGAAACGCTGATGGCGATTCTGAGAATTTGAAGCCACCTCAGGATGATAATTTGTTTAGTTGCAGCAGAGTAGCAGTCAAGGTTCCTGCATTCTGGGCGAATAATGTAAAATTATATTTCGCGCAAATGGAGGCTAATTTTAGGATTGCTGGAATAGTGAGCGAACAAACTAAATTTGACACTTTAGTTGCAGCACTTGATCCTCAAACCTTGACCCATGTCAGTGACTTACTGCATACCTTATAACTCCTGCATACCCCACCTAAAGACAACCCGTATACCGCGCTTAAAAACGGACTTTTATCAGAATTTGAGGTTTCGCAAAACAAGAAGGTTAGAGCATTACTTGAAGACCTGGATTTGGGAGATAGAAAGCCGTCCTTATTACTGCGTCAAATGCAGGAGTTAAGTGAAGGACTGGTGGACGATGCATTTTTGAAAAACCTATGGCTTAATCGACTTCCTGTTAATATTCGGACAATTTTGAGCATTAGCTCGGAATCTTTGTCTAAATTGGCCGAAATGGCAGATCGTATGCACGAATATAATTTGGGGGAAGTTTCGGCCGTAAAAGCGAGTAAACCGGAATATTGTACTTCAGAGTTGAGGGAAATGAAACTACAAATTTCGGAGCTTTCAAAACAAGTCGAAACGTTAAATGCGCGCTTTGCATCTCTTAAAGCTGGGAAAAGGCACAGTAGATCCCGTTCTGAGTCTCGTAATCGGGAGCGGAATAACCGGCTTTGTTTTTATCATTATAAATTTGGGGATAGAGCCCATAAATGCATAAAACCGTGTAGTTTTCAGAATAACGGCGTAAAACCTTCAGAAATATCGGTCGCTTCTGAAACCCTGAGTCGCAGGTTATATGTGCAAGATAGGATTACTAAAACACAATTTTTGGTTGATACAGGTAGCGATGTATCGTGCTATCCGAAATCTTATTTGAACGAAGTGTTGAAATTACAGGGTACCACGCTTTTTGCAGAAAACGGCTCCCATATAAAAACATTTGGTTCGAAGCTATTGAGTCTCGATCTGGGATTGCAAAGAAAATTGCAATGGCCATTCGTGATCGCGGACATCACGAAACCAATAATAGGTGCCGATTTTTTGCAGCAATTTGGTTTGTTAGTTGATCTCAAAAAGCGGTCTTTTTGGATCCTATTACTAATTTGAAATGTATGGGTCGAGCTGGTTTTTCTGAGATTCCAAATGTGAAAACAATATCGGTAACAGCGAGTATCATGAGTTATTAAATCGTTACAAGGGAATAACTAAACTAAATTCTACGTTTCCTAAAGCAATTAAACATAATACTTTGCATTTTATTCCCACAAGTGGTCCGCCAGTAACTGCACGCGCACGTAGATTACATCCTGCTCAATTGAAGGTAGCGAAACACGAATTTGAGTACATGCTGGAAAAGGGAATTTGCCGTCCATCGCGTAGTAACTGGGCAAGCCCACTTCATATGGTCCCTAAAGGTTCCACAGATTGGAGACCTACAGGAGATCATAGGGCGCTTAACAGAGTGACTAAACAGGACAAATATCCCGTACCACATTTGCAAGATTTTTCACATTATTTGAAAGGGAAAAATATTTTTAAAAATAGATCTCGTTCGTGCGTATCATCAAATCCCGGTAAATCCAGATGATATTGAGAAAACCGCAATTATTACACCATTTGGTTTGTTTGAATTTCCTTATTTGAACTTTGGTTTATGTTCGGCAGCCCAAACATTCCAAAGATTTATAAATGAAGTGAAGTTTTATACGGATTTGATTTTTGTTTCGCGTATATAGATGATATTTTGGTGTTTAGTAAAGATAAAACAGAACATACGCAACACCTGGAACAGATATTCAAACGTTTCGTTGAGTTCGGGATTACCATCAACGAATCGAAATGTGAATTTGGTAAACCGCAGGTTGATTTTCTGGGACACACTATAAATAGTGAAGGTATTCTTCCCATGTCTACTAAAGTTAAGGCAATTCAGGAATTTTCAAAACCCGAAACTGTTAGTCAGTTGAGGAGTTTCTTGGGAATGGTCAATTTTTATCACAGGTTCATTTCTAAAATTTCTGAAATACTTGCACCTTTGAATGCGTATCTTGTTGGTTTGAAAAAAAGGGATAAGACCAAGATTAAATGGAATCCCGAAACCGATGCAAGTTTTGACAAAATAAAAGTGTTTAGCCGACGCAACGTTGTTATCTCATCCTTCGACTGATGCGAAATTGGCTTTAGTTACAGATTGCAGTGACTTTGCTATGGGAGGTGTTTTAAATGAAATTACTCCGAAAGGTCCTAAACCTTTAGGATTTTTTTCAAAAAAGTTAACCCCTACACAAGCCAAATATTCAGCTTAAGAGCGCGAGCTCTTGGCGACGTATTCTGCGATTCAGTATTTCCGTCACATGTTGGAAGCTCGTCCGTTCGCTTTATATGTTGACCACAAACCGTTGACTTACGCATTTAGGCAGAATAACGATAAGTGTTCACCTAGACGTTTGCGACAACTGGATTTTATTTCGCAATTTACCACGGATATTAGATACGTGCCAGGAAAAGAAAATGTCGTTGCTGATAGTTTATCACGAGTTTGCGAAATTCAGTTTTCGTCACTTGCTGACCTAAAGATATGGGAAAGTAGCCAAAATTCAGATCCTGAATTAAAGGGTATCTTAGAAGGTAAAATTAAGTTTTCTGGAGACCTAGTGAAAGTGCAAATGCCTGATTCTGAGATATCATTATTGTAATGTGAACTTAAAATCTAATCGCGCGATTCTATGTACCTGGGGAACTTCGCAGGAAAATTTTCGACAATTTACATAACATGTCGCATCCTGGTATACGTGCCACAAAAGCCTTAATTGCAAGCAGATATTGTTGGCCTAACCAGAACAAGGATATAACTAATTGGTGTCGAGCTTGCATTCCGTGTCAGAAGAGTAAGGTACATCAATACACAAAGGCTCCAGTATCTCAGCTTTTGCCACCTGATGCTAGATTTGCACATGTACACCTGGATCTGATAGGTCCTTTACCAACCTCTGGGGGATTTAGGTATTGCTTGACTATGGTTGATCGTTTTACACGTTGGCCCGAAGCAGTTCCTTTGTTGGATGCAAAAGCGGAAACTGTAGCAATTGCTTTCATGTTCAATTGGATTTCTTGCTTTGGTTTATACCTCAGAAGGTCACATGTGATCAGGGTGGGCAATTTGAATCGGGTCTTTTTCAGATGCTGACGAGAATGTTTGGTATCCAGTGCGTTAGAACTGCTGATTTTCACCCAAGTTCGAATGGAATGGTTGAACGGATGCACAGACCTTTAGAGCGGGCCTTGAAGTGCAGTAAGCAAACTTGGTTTGAAGTATTGCCTCTAGCACTTTTGGGTCTTCGTACAGTTTTACGAGAAGACATTAACGCAACAGCAGCGGAACTCACCTATGGTACTAATTTGAGAGTACCAGGCCAATTCTTTGTCGACAGTAATATAGGCATCCCTTTACCGGATTACTTGTCTCGTCTACAGGAGCTCATGCGAGCACTTAAACCTTCAGATCCAGTGCATCACGGACTGAAAGCAGTCTACATGCCGAAAGATCTGCAGACTTGTTCTCATGTGTTTGTCAAGAGGGGACCTATAAAAAGGGCTTTGACAACGCAATTTGAAGGTCCTTTTCCCGTCAAAAAGCGACAGGACAAGAATTTTGTAGTACTGGTGAACGGTCAAGAGAAAGTCATCAGTGTGGATAGGTTGAAACCTGCTGTCCTACTGTCCGACACGACCAGTTCAAATCTTCCATATACGACTAAATACGGTCGTAAAGTGCGTTTTCGTCTCCCACCTTAAGATTTGAGACTGGTGGGGGAATGTGTAGCGGATTCGAATCAAAGGATTCGGACTTTGACTCTGCTGATATTCGTCGTGCCTACCTCGTCATTATTGTAAACCAGCTTGTGGCAACTTAAAGATTTTGCCACCAGCGGAGTATATAAGGACGTTCAACTGAGAACTCTCTCTCTCTCTCTTTTGCCTTTTTATTTCCAGGTTGCCGTCACCCGGTTCCTTCGGTGATTGATGTTCTCTTCACCCATGTTTTGGAGTCCATGGACTTGCCCTGACATCCTGAAGCGTCATGACATACCGTTTTTATTATTGTTGTTTGTATTAAATAAATTGTTTTATTCATCCAGCAGCGCCTTCTGATGTGTGCGACATACACCACCCCACATGCGCCACACCTCTAGTGTGAAATCAAACTTTCATTAAAACTAACCGATTAATTGATATTTAGTTCTGAAACTATTAAAACAGTGTAATGTTTTCCAGAACACACAAATATACATTACTAGCTGATGCCCGTGACTTCGTCCTCATAGTAATACATTATTGGGACTTTATTGATCGGGATAAAATATTTTCATGTCTTTATTTATAGTTTTGATGTAAAAATTACTCTTATATGATATATAATAAACAAAATCCTTTTGCAATCTGAAATATTTAATAAAAATGAAAATACCAAGTGAACCAAACGTTTTTTAATTTTCTCCATAACTAAGCAACTAATAATTTTTAAAGAATGACGTGAAATTTAATTAAACATTGTGGTGCTTCAGTTTTATTTATATAGATATGCATGTTCCAAAAAAGCTGCAGACGATAATAATAAAAACATTATTGGATATTGTGTTTGAAAACATTTTCAAAAATTAATCAAAACTAAACGGAATATTGCATAGAAATGAATTGGTATAATTGAAAGGCTAATTTTTTAAACTTTAAGATGATATTAAAATGGTTTTTATGCAATAATATGCTCCGAAGTTAGTACGGAAAACGTTAACATTTAAGGCAATTTTCAATTCATATACATTATAATTAAAATTTCGAAAAATCCTTTCCTAGTGAGCACTTACTACCCAAGAAGCAACCACCTGTCAAGTTTCTAGCCCCATTGGTTTGGAAGATTCGGTGATGAGTCGGTGAGTAACTTTCTCTTTTATATATATAGATTTGAAAACTATAAGACATCAGGAGACGAATGAAAAATAGATTACAAAGTTCATGTAAGTTTGTAAACATGTTTACATATTTGCAAGCATGAAACAAAAAAAAATCTTTAACCGTCACATGTTAGGATACGGCAGTAAAATTATCTATAGGGTGATCACAGAAGACATAATTGGTTGTGAGGAGGATAAATATCTTAAAGATTTAGAAGTGCAGCATCTGTACAAAAAGGGAAAAGTTCTATTGGTGTAGCATATTTAGCACCTATTAGG
Organism: Araneus ventricosus; assembly: GCA_013235015.1. Taxonomy (NCBI): domain Eukaryota; kingdom Metazoa; phylum Arthropoda; class Arachnida; order Araneae; family Araneidae; genus Araneus; species Araneus ventricosus. The sequence continues at coordinate 2,963,475 of BGPR01000024.1, forward strand.
AAAAAGATTAATTAAGCAAATAAAATCAACCTCGAATTACTGTCCACTAAATCTTAACGGTTTAGAGGTACAGCATGTGTACAAGGAAGAGAAAAATTTCATTTTTGCAGCATTTGTTGCACAATCGAATCACATAAATATAGTGTTCGTGGTCATAAGTCTACACAGCAGTTGTCAATTAAAAGCTATAATATTAAAAACAAATCTTTACAACACAAACTATTGCAAAAAATGCTTTCGGAAGGTTCAATGAAAAATGTTTTGGCATTCGATAATTAAAACTGTTAGGAAATATAATGCCAAAAATGTTAACATCAGATCATTTATTTCTATGTTTATGGGTAAAAAAAATGGCAAAAGAAATCAAAACTTTCATTTTATTTATCCTTTGAAAAATCGCTGACAAAGTTTCATTTCTAAAATGGCCGAGTAAGGAAAAAAATAACCTCTAATCCAAAAGATTTTATCTTTCCGACATTTCCTATTTTCGATTTATGTCGATATCTGGACCTATATTAAAAAGACAGAATTCAAAAAATGACATTAAATTTTTTTTGCGATAGAGTAGTGTTTCTAAAGTTTTTCCTTTTCAATAAAAATGATCTGGAGCAATTTTAATTGTTTGAACAGTAAATCGGATAAATGAATAAGTGCATGACTTTTATGAATAAAGGAATCGCACTTGGAAAGAAAAAAAAGTGACAATTCTTTTTCTCTTTGAGTCCATACAGAATAACATTGCTTGAGTTTAGTCTTTGAAAATACGTGCAACTTGTATATATAGTATTAATAAATGCATAGTTAAAAAAATCCTGATTTTATTAATACAATACAAAAAAAGGAAAAAATACAGAAGAAATAGAAGAATTAAACAATAGCGATAACAATACACCTTTTTACACAGAATTAAACAACAATAATGTTTAATTCTATAGTGAATTGTTGGTTAATTGTTGGGCAGTATTGTTGATGCAATCACTGGATGCTGTTGTGTTGGGCGCGCAGAAAGGTATATTGTTATCGCTATTGTTTAATTCTTATGTTTCTTCTATATTTGTATATTTTTTTTATTTAATATTTTTTATTTTTTCCTTTTTTTGTATTCTATTATCTATTTTTGTATTTTATTAGAAGTTGCTGCATATGCACCATTCTGTACAATACAAAAAAGTTTTATTAATTTTCATTAATTTTTAATATCTTTTATTAAATTATATTTATTATTACTGCTTTTATTAAGATGTTCACAGACAGTATAAATTTGAATGAACTGAAAAAAATAGACGATTTATTTTTAAATTAATTGCAATATCCAAAGTTTAACTAATCACATTTTGTCAGAGTGCTCAGAATATCACATTTTAAAAGTTATATATAATGGATATTATAGCATCCACTTCGCAGCAGATTAAATTGTATCTGTATAACCAGGATGATGTGTGAATGCTGTAGAATTCATATTGTATATTGAATACAGCATGGAAAATCTTTAATAAAAGATATTTATTTATAAGTTTACTATATTATATGCTTAACATTTGATCTTTATACATCAATATATAAAAAATAAAAGAAATTAATTTCATAGGTGCATAAAATATGTGTATAAAGAAATAGCTGCTGTTTTGGACTTCATTTCATATTCACTTCATTTTTCCGTGCATTTTACTCTTTTCAACCACCCCACATATCATGCGTGAAAGGAAAACGCTGGATTATGTTAAACATGTATGAAAATTCTCTATTCTAGAATAAAACGATTAATGATCGACTCATTTGGGGCCATTTAATTTTTCCATCTCATAAAGCAATCGCTTAGGTGGTCAGTTTTCATCATTAGGCGTTTAATCGAAAGAAATATCACCGCTGATCTTCTTGTCTGTTTCAATCTTTACTAGCTCTAAAGAAATGAGTGAATAAACATCCACTTGGATTACATTGAGGACTTAATTTAAAAATTAACTAACAAAATGAAAAAAAACTATCAGAGGACAAAGTCAAGATAAAAATAGAAATAAAATGTAAAAAGAATCCGGCAGTTGGATGTTATCAAGGATCACTCCCTGCAGGAATGCTAAAATTCAAAATTATGATATTTTTCTGTAGAGGAACCGACTCTAATCTAAAATTTGGCTCTCCTGTGACCCGAAATATCCCAGCTTGAAAGAAAATAACTACCATCAAATACTGCAATATGCCTTTAGACAAAAAAAAAATGCATTTGATGGCAGTTATTTCTTTTTCTTTCATTTTGGGATACTTCGGATCACAGGGGAACCAAATTTTAGACTAGAGTTGGTTCCTCTACAGAAAAATACACCAATTTTGAATTTTAGAATCCCTGCAGGGGTGATCCTTGATAACGTCTAACTGCCGGGTTCTTTTTTCATTTTATTTCTATTTTTATCTTGACTTTGTCCTCTTAAGTTTTTTTCATTTTGTTAGGTAATTTTTGAATTATTGTCACAGTATTCTTGATCACTGCTGCTTTTTGCACGCACCAGATAGTTTGTGGGTTTTTGTTCTGTTTCCTTTGAATTTTTCCGAAGCTGCTACAGTTTTTTTAATTGTTTTCAATGTATTATTAACTGATTTTGCAAAGCCAACTGAAGATGGTAGAAGTGGTTACAGCTATGACAGTTATTCCTCGTGATAAAAGTCATTTTTTCCTCGACAATCGCTATGAATAATGAAGTGAAGTAATGAAAAGATGTAGGGCGACAGAAAAGTGATTCATGATACAGAAAGTGATGGAGAATGAAGAAAACTAAAAATGAGATATTGATGGATAGGCGTAGCATTATGTGCAAGCTTTGAGGAAACTTTTTTTTGAGCTATTTTATTCCGAAAAGATAAACTAAAAAATTGCCTGGAGAAAAGGGTTTTAGTTCAACTCTTTTCGCAATGTTAACAGGAAGATAAAATGTGTGATAATTGGTATATCGTATTTTGTAGAAAAAAATATACATATTTCTTTGTATTCTGTTTTCTGTCTACTTTCAAAATGAAAAATTTTCTAATACCAAACTGTATGTAGCTCTTCCTTTATTAAAAATAAAATAGTCGAATGAAATTTGAGAATTTTGAGCATACTAAATATTTTGAAGGTTTTTTAAAAAAACTTACTTCTTCTTTGCCAATATATTAAAATGCTGCAGGTTTCTTAATCATAATTATAAGATCTATGCTTAGAAAGTCATTAATCGTCAGTCACTTTCACTTGAAATGTAATATAAGTGGTTTTCAATAGATTAATTTATTCTCTTTTTAAAAACTTAAAAACCCCACCCATTTGAAATACAAAAATAGATCATTAACACAAATACTAGTTTCTTCGGTAGAAGAAAAAAGCAGATGAACGACGTTTAAGTTTTGGGAAACTATTTGCTTTTTTCGGCGTTCTTTTCACATTTATGGCACTCGCATCAAGAGTATAAGAAAGACGCTGGATTTTATAAAAAATATACAAAAATTCATTTTTCTTATATAAAACAATGATCGATCCATTTAGGGCCATTTATCTCTTCTGTCTCATAAAACCTTCATGAACGCTGCCCATTTTTCATCATTAGACGCTTAATCGTAAGAAATACAACGGCTTTCGAACGCTCACCTTCTTGTCCATTTCGATCTCTACTACATCCAACGAATGGAGTGAGTAAACAGATAAATGAATAAAAGCCCATTTGGATTATATTGAGGGCTTAACTGATTTTGTAGAGCGAACTGAAGACGATGGAAGTGGTTGCAGCTATAACAGTTATTCCTCGCGATAAAAGCCATTTTTTCCTCGACCACCTCTATGAATAATGAAGTGAAGTAATGAAAAGATGTAGGGTGACAGGAACGTGATTCATGATACAGAAAGTGATCGAGAGTGAAGAAAACTAAAAGTGAGGTATTGATGGATTGGTACAGCATTATGTGCATGCCTTGGGAAACCCTCCTTTTTGAGCTATTTATTCCGATAACGAAGGAATGGTAACAGGAAGATAAAATGTGTGATAATCGTATCGTATTTTGTAAAAAAAAATGTACATGTTTCTTTGTATTCTAAATGTTACCAGCTTGAGCGATGATTATCGGTTTAATGTGGAACAACATTATGCCCAAAAACTGTTTCTAAGTGCAGTGAATTCATGATCCTGAGACACACATCAAATATGCCTCACAAATTAAACATTAGAATCAGTGGCGGCACGTCCAATAGGGCTTTAGAGCTGCAGTCCTCACTGAAATTATTTTAAAAGCCTGTATTTTCGTTTTTATTCTTATTTGATTATTTTTCAGCTTTGAAAGTTCAATAATCAACAAAAATGGCAAAAAAGTATTCAAAAACATAAAAGGAAGACGGAAAATTCATCAACAAGTAAGAGTGACACAGACTTGAGAGGCAGAGAGTTTTGCCCCTCCGGAATATCAAAATTCGCGCAATGAGCAATAAGGGAAAAAAACCAACCCTTTCTCATGGCCGCATACCGCTGCGATTATAAAGCGGTTTCTGGCTCAACATGGGGTTACTGAGCTGTTGCACCCACTATATTCCCCATATCTTTACTGCCGGACTTCTTCCTGTTTCCGAAACTTAAAGTGGCTTTAAAAGGGCAAAGATTTCTAGAAATTGCGCACATTTAAGCTGCTGTGTCACGGGAATTGAAAGCTGTACCAGTGGAGAAGTTTTCAAGAGCTTTCGACGATTTGTACTCACGTTGTCAGAGGTGCATAGTGTACGACGGGGACTATTTTGAAGGATTGTAAAAAGTTTCCACGTGCGACCTGCTCAATGTAAGACTTATTTCATCATTCACCCTACTTATTGATCATACCTTGTAAATATTCAATCAATATAATAGGGAAACAGTCTGCTTTAACAAGATTTCAAGAACAACACTGGAGAACCAAACACGGATATTGTTCGTCAGATTACTTTTGAATGTCTTGGAGACTTGTTGACAAATATTTCAAAAATTGGTGCATCAAACCTTCATTTTGCCTTGAAATTGGAATCGCACTGTATTTCTATTACCTACACTTGCAAATAATTAGGAATTAATGCAGTATTTACCTTAAGAACCGAAGATGCTTCCGATTGTCTACAAAATTTGACTCTACAAGTTTTGTTTCAAAATCAGTTTTTTAGTTAAAATTTTATTACATACAACGGCCGGAATCAAAAGAAATGCAGCATAGGTCGCACACAACCCCCGGATTTGACATTCATGTAGTATAACTTCAATTTCTAAACTTTCAATCAAAAGCTTAATCACAAGGAGACATCAGCCCGGCCTGCCCTAGCATCCGGGTCTATGTGAATGACCGGCCGCCACGACTTCATCGGGCACTGTGGCCCCGCATAATAGCCCCCATTACGAGTGGCTCAAGCAACGACCCCCGCTTTCCCTGGGTACGACCCGTCATCGGAGATGGGCCCTAAGAGCCACAGACCTGATGCTTAACCAATCACGTTAATTGCTGCGATTCAAATATTTGATATCCTTGATAAAATAACAGCAACGAAAAGTGAGGATAAAGAAGTAGATACAAGTAAATATCGAATAAAACAGCTGGAAAGAGTTAATAAGTGTAGTTTCTCTGCAGAAACTCTCTGACATTGATAAGTTAACAGTTATCTCGAGAAAGAAATTCCGCTGTCGCAGAAGTTTCCACGCTAGTTGGAGCAAGAGAATAATTTATTATTGTTCTCTTAGAAGTGGAAAGTGTCTTGAACTTTTAAATTTACGTTACGAATTAAATCTTTTGTAATATTCCTTTTGTTTCTGTTTTACAAAAAAAATTAAGGATAAAGAATATATATATATACACGCAGTCATTAAAACCCACTTGGGTGGTACGAACTCACATTTATGAAATCGAGGTAAATAAAATTAATTATTTTATATTAGGTTTTCAGATCTTTATTTAACTAGATTTTTGAAGAAAAATATCACAAATTACATTCGAATGTGATATGTGGTAGTGTTGAAAAGTTAATGATTGACCGAAATACCTACTTTATTTTTCTAATTTCTCGAAATTTTTACTTACAAAATTATTTCAGTTTTGTCCTATGGTATATTTTGGGAAATAAGGCATTTTTTCAAACATTTCTGCAATTAACCTTTTGAATCAATTTAATGTTCTTCTAAGAACATTCCAAAGTCTCTTCAAATGCTGGGAAGCATACATGTGTATGGAATTTGTTTCGTCAAATTATTCTTAGTAAAAATAAATTTATTGAATAAAATTTCAGAAGAATTAATTTATATTTCTTGCTCCTGAAATTAATGCTAAAATGAATTAAATGTCATCAAACCATTTTTTTCATTTTCCTCAATTCGTCTCTCAAGATATTGAATGGACAATTTTATTAGTTTTTGCTTTAATCGATGCTTTGGATTCCCCAATTTAAAAATCACGAAACTCCTAAAAAGTAGATTAAAAGGTTGACATCTTATTTTGGCGTTTAATACAATGCGTAAATATCCTACAGAAAGTTTGATTTTATGCTTTACTGTTAAAACATACATTAGAAATGAAACAGATATGCATTTTCACAATGATAATAAATGTGTTAAGTTCACACAAAAACCTATTAGCCATTTAGCCAAACTTTGTATAAATAAACAGAGAGTCTCTGTAAATATACACGAAATTGGTTATCTCAGAACAAGTTAACCATAGCACAAGGATATGCATTGAAAATCCATTACTAGATTGATATTCCGTTGGATTTAAGTTTTCACGGGAAGCAGAGTAGTGATTTCGAAAAAAATATGCTGTCTAATTCTGCAAAGTTAAGTTAAATCATATTTGAAGTAAAATGGCGAACAAAAGGATTTTGTTCTGCATAATTAAAAATGAATATAAACGTAGGTGTTTATGTTTAAAGATGAAATATCAAACTGATAAGAGAAAGATAACAATTCTAAAGATATTACAAACTTGGCAAACATTTTGCTTTTAATTTTCTTCTTATTATTGAAAGAATAAGAAATTCTCAGCATGAGTTTTGTAAATTATTCATATTCTTCAAAATAAAATTTAGCCAAATGCGCTTTGCTTTTTAACTTTTTGAAGAAAGAAACATAGAACAGGAAAGAGTTTAATATAAAGAATGCTAAATTAAAAAATACGTAGCAATTATTTTATTTACGTCGATATTGGAAAACTTCAAAGTGTTCAACTCACATTAAAGCAAAGCACTAACTATTTCATTTTCGGAATATTTAAACAAACTTCTCGTATTTTATATGAAAAAACATTGTTTTGCTTCAAAAACAGAATCAATTTAATTTTATCTAACATTTTAAATAAATAATTTACAAATTTAATCATCTCAGTATGTAAATTTTTATGTATAAGGAATTAATTACGTTATGAATAATTAATTAAAGTCATACTTCTGTGAGACAATAACACATAACAAAAAGCAATTTCGATCAAAATATTTCTGAACAGAAAAAACAGTCAGTTGAATGATTTATTCTCAATGAGTTTGCATTATGGGATAATGTCCTTAAATCTTGAACGTTTTAGTAATATTTATTCTGTTCTAAAAGTGTGTAACCAATTTTGTGGCTGAAAAACGTTTCATGCACATTTGACACAAATTCTTGATTTTTTGGGACGTTTGAGATAGAAATAAATGAATTGAGATTTTTTTTCTTGATCAGCATGCTACTCTGCCACTCTTATAATCTTATATTTTAACCATAGAAACAGGTTTGACCTTCGGTTGGGTAGTTCTCGTCATATATTAGAAGAATAACAACCCAAACCCACTTCTGGGCTATAGAAATCAGATTTAATTAATTCATATTTTTTTTAATTTTTCGAAGACAAAAGAAGTCCAAATAGAATAAAATGCAATGTAAATTCATCAATAATAGTCGAAACGATGATTAGATGTCTCAATATTACATCGAAATGTATGTTCGATTAGAATAATTTTACCACATAACATTTTGGCAGGAACTATTCTGAAAATGGAAAAGAAATGAATAGCTACCATAAAGATAGTGGTATACAATCTTACAAACTTACCATTAGAATTATTTTAGTATATATGTTTGTACCTAAACCGTTCTGAAAATGGTAGAAAACACATAGCCACTATAAAGATAATAGAATACAATTTAACGAATTTCATTCAAACTATACAGTAGTTTTTCTGTATAGTGTCTATAAAATTTCTAATATATTCTTCAATGACTGAAGGTCTTTCATATATCAGAGCCCATTTCACCTATTGTCGGATGAACGGTATTCCACAACATTTCACATTGATTTTAATGCTATCAATATTTTTTCCGAATGACCTGTTTTTAATTATTATTGTTAAAGCTTTGCTTTTTTTGGTTCATAAACTTTAAACATTTGTTATTTACTGGGAGAACATCTTCATCCAAAGATTTTTTACTTCTTGAAAGCCATCGGTTTTAATCATTTTGTTTAAATATTATGGTTGGTGCATTACTGTTAACATTGACTTCTCTTTACAATGAAAATATACATTCTTTGCAGTCAAAAGTTTTCATTATTTTTGTGTTTTGAATTTTACTATTCTCCTCTAACTCTGACGATATAGTTACGAAAATCGTTCAGTGGGTGTACCGTGAAAACAGTCCAAGAAGCAGGATAATGGAGAACAACGCTTTATTCCCGAATATTCCGGAAAACACGGAGCACAGGAAACATGAAAAGCAACTCCTGTACAAATTAACAGCAAGAACAGACAGCAAATCACTAATAATTGCAGCAAAAGTACGAGCAAAAGCGCACACCATTTAATAGCTGACTAACTCGCAATACGAAGAAGACTCCAAAGAAGAATTGATTCACTTGATGAGCTATCGGTATTTATACATTTTCCGACAGGCTGTGACGTCACATAGAATCGTGTAGTAAATTCTGTATATCTTCGCTTCTTAGAGATATCACGAATATTTTACTATTTTTTAGGACCTTCGTTTTGTCGCCAAAATCTCCAAATTTGTCGCCAAGTCCCCAAATGGTCGCTAGGTTTGTCGTCAAGGTCGGGTGATCAGTAACTGACACTCCCGCGGAGTCAAATAAAACCTCTGTAAATGTATCTTTCCAATCATAGAACTAACATGGCTGAGAAGCAAATTTACAGGTACGCACCAATATGCTTAGCGTAGAATGGTCAACTGTGGCCCTTGAGCCATGAAGCCCAAAGTAATAACAACAACCTTATAATAAAGCTACTTGATTTCCCTTAAATTCGGAAACTGACGCAGGTAAGATTAAAACTCCAGCTATTATTTTCCTGCATTATCCACCCGGCTGAGGTCTGATTTCATTATGGGGCACTGAATCAATGTTAAATTTAACAACTAGATACCTCCAGTTATTAAAGTAATGAATATTGAAGCTATGTCAAATATTTAATATCTAGTTTGAAATATCGGAGGCAGAACATTTTGAAATCCTGTAATCGCAAATACACTCATGTCCATAAATTAAGGATAATTCAGAATCACACAGAAATTGAAATCTAAAATAAAAATTTCACCTGTAGAATTATCACGCACATCTTGAAGAAGAATATGCAAATTACAGGAAACCACCAGATGGGGCGGGATAGTACGTCACAATGACGAGAGTGTAAGAGAGGGGTATATAAGGGATGGTGGCAAAGAAGTAAAATTGTTCACAAGCGCTTTAAAAGCCTTTCAGTGCAATAACCGCATAGTTATGGCACAAAGGAAGCATTTGGATGATTTTTTACGTGGTAGAATTATCGGACGACTGGAATGTGGACGTACCCAGCTGGAAGTATCCGATTAACTTGGAATCGCCCAGAGTGTCATCTCCAGGCTTTGGAAACGATTCCAAGATGATGGTAATGTGAGTAGATGTTACAGCACAGGTCGCCCCCGAGTTACAACGCCGAATGAGGACCGGTATTTGGCAGTTACTGCCAAAAGAAACAGACGGAGCACAGCATCAGACCTGTCTCGTCAGCTCTCTTCAGCTACCGGTACGACAGTTTCAAGGCAGACCGTGTACAGACGCTTAGGGCACATTGGTCTATATGCTCGTAGGCCTGTCAGATGTGTTCCACTTACCGCAACTCACTGTCGCCTGCGATTAGCCTGGAGTAGACAGCATGCATTGTGGACACCGCAACAGTGGTCTTGTGTGATGTTTTCCGACGAGTCCAGGTTTAGTTTGCAGTCTGATTCTCGCCGGACTTTCATATGGAGAGCGCCAGGTACCCGTTACCACCAAGAGAACACCATTGAACGACACCGTTACGGTGGTGCAGGATGGCTCGTTTGGGGAGGAATTACTCTTGGTTCCAGAACTGACCTGCATGTTCAGAGTGTAACGATGACAGGCCACATGTATCGGGATGTCATTCTGGAACAACATGTACGTTTGTTTCGAGGCGCCATGGGTGATAAATTTCTGTTTATGGATGACAACGCCCGTCCTCACCGTGCAAACATTGTAGACGAATGCCTTCAATCGGAGGATATCACTCGTATGGATTGGCCAGCCTACTCACCGGACTTGAATCCAATAGAGCATGTGTGGGATATGCTTGGCCGACGAATTGCAGCCCGTCAACCCCCTCCCACCTGTCTACCGGAACTTCGGAGGGCATTGCTTGATGAGTGGTGTAATATTCCCCAAGATCAGATTGATAATTTTATACTCAGCATGCCTAGGCGTTGTAAGGCCTGTATTGCATCGTCCGGGAGACATACTCCGTATTAACTATCATACTAACCATGTTATACTGTTTTTTTGTAAATAGGTTCTTTTTTGAAATTTGCTCCAGGGAGTAAAAATCGCAATTTTTATTAATTATGTCAAACATATAGCATCTGTTTTGCTCTTTACCTTTCGTTTAATAAATAGACTTTACAAATAAGTCACATTTGTTTTGCTTCTGTCTCTTTCTTTGCCTGAACTTCATTATTCTTAATTTATGGACATGAGTGTATTAAAACATTTCTTCAGATTAAGGGAACTTCGATGAATTTCTTTTCAGCTGCAATGCAAACTTAAGCTACTATTTCACGAATGTCATTTTAAAGCACCTAATTGTAGCAATACATAAGAGACAAAATATTCATAAATGTAAGATTTAGTTAAGTTTTAATTTTTTTAATGTCCTGTTTTGAAGCAACGAGATGGCTATTTTTGGACGGACCTCGTAATTTTGAACAACGGTCAGATGACGAGAACGACATTGAACTGCCTCTCCCCTTTCCAAACTTCCGCTGTGAGTGTTGTGCACCGCTCCAACGGGAGGATGTTTGATTACTACGTATGATTTAATGTGCAACAGTCTCCATACACGTCAGATCTTCGGTGGAATCGGGTTTCGAGCCTGAAACCCTCCGGCTGAACTTCTTATACATATAACGGCATTTTTGTAAATTTTGAGAACAGTAAATCTACTATTCGCGTAATTTGTATTTCAGAAATTTGCAGTTAAAATATAAAATTGCTGACTCCACGACTTTCTCGTATACTTTCACAGAAGGATGTAACAGACAAACGAAACAGTGTAACAGACCTTTAAAGAGATCGGAGGATTGTGTAATTTTGACTATAAGCGGATGCCCAGACAGTGGGAAATGTCAGATCAGTTGATCCTTCGATGAAATAGCTCCATGCTCAAATAGAATTTACACAAATGGATCTAAAATAAATGATAAGGCTGGTTGTGCTTTTGTATTCTACGAAGACAGGGTTGAAAGGGATTTTGAGATGTTGCGGCTTGGGGAATTTTCAACTGTCTTCATGGTCGAAATTATTGCCATTCGTACTGCGGTTGACTATATAATTGAGAAAAACTTGTCATATATGAAAATAGGTCGTCACTCATGTCCTTGGATTCGGCTGTTGAAAAGAGAGCAATAATAAATGAAATCAAGAATAAAATTAAAACTATATAATGAATCCATATCTCTCGCATTGATTAGAGATAATCGGGGCTTTATGGGTAATCAAAGAACCGATGACTTGGCAAAATTGGCGACGAGTAAAGAGGAAATAGATTGCAAGGTCAGATTAAAAACATGTTTAGATCTAGTATGTTGGGACGCAACTGATAAGGGCCAATGGACGAAGAAATTTTTCAGAAAGGTGAAACTGAAAAGAATTCTGGGCGACTTCTACCTGAACGAAATCTGTACGAGACACGAAGTGTTTCAAATCCATCAGGAGCTCTTATTTGGTAAAACATCTAATTGCTTTTCTCTTCTTGCAGAGGGCACTGTGGAACATGTGATGTTGGAATGAGTTTTGCAGTACCTGGCCAGGCAACTGGGCAAATATGGAAATAGTTCTGCTGATGACTCGTGTCTGGTTTAAATCTTCAGTTCGAGAGATTCGTCACAATTGAAGTTGCAGGTGAATGAGGACAGTTCAGCGCTTGTTTCTTCATAGGTTTCCTGAACATGCGTTTGTTACGCTGTAGCTGTTTTTATTAATGTCTTTTGGATGATGGAGGTTCTGGTGCTTGTGGAACGTGGACGCAGGCGTGTTATATCCAGTTGGGTCTTGACGTGAACGAGTCGTCTGCCGGACTTCGGTGTCGACAAGTGCCGACTTGCACCGCTGTGCTGGGTGGGGCTGCATTGAGGCGGACCATCGATTTGGACCTGACGGCTTCTATTAATTTAATTGCATACTTCACAGAAGGATGTTACAAATAATGTGTAATCGAAAACTCCACGACTTTCTTTTATACTTTCATAGAAGGATGTTACAAATAATGTGTAATCGAAAATTCCACGACTTTCTCGTATACTTTCTCAGAAGGATGTAACAAATAATGTGTAATCAGAAAGTATTGTGCTTATATAAACATCCTCTAAGTGTAATCCTAAATCACTTTCTATCACTGTTTGCCAGTGTTTTTACTTTCTCGTATGCTAAGGATAGAATGGCAGATTATTGTAAGCGTATGATGCATCTTAACGTTTCAGACCTCAGGGAATCTGAAATACATACGATACGGGACATACGACTGTTAAACCTCGAAAATTTTCGATTTTATGAAAAAAATATACATTATTCCCCTGTCTTTTCTGAACAATTTAAAACAATTCGCGTTAAAAAAATTCCCATAATTATGAAGTTATGAAGGAAAATGTATCAGCTATTCAACGTAAACATTGAATATGGCCATAACTTTAAAGCGCTTTAATCTCAAGAGGTGTTTTTTTATATTGCTAGCGCGATATCTCAAGAACTATTGAATATTTTTACAAAAAGTTTTTCTGAATATGTATGTAACCACATTTTTGTACATATTTCCTACAAAGATGTTTTTTGGGGGTGTTAGAAAAGTTGAAATTTTAATATTTTTATTTTAAATTGGTAAATAAAATAGAAATTAAATTTAAATGTTAATAAATTGAGGTTCAGTTTCTTAAGCAGACTGTTTGGATTACTTATATACCCAAAATATATTGTGTTTAGACAAATATTTTAACCGTAAGCATGCGCGCAAGGTAACTATCTCATTTTTCTCCAAAAATTATGCCCATATTTATTATTCTCTCAAAAAATACATACCGATATAAATGTTTGAAAATGTGTGTATTATAAGAGAAAGAACAGATATTTTTCTAGTAAAAAAGTGAGTTTGTGAATTGCATTGTTTCAGAGATATAATGTATCGAATTTGACAGTTTCCCCCACTTTTTAGAGGTTTAAGAGTCGTATGTCCCCTTAAAACTCCCTTCCCATTGTTGGATTTGGACCAAAATCCCACATTGGAAAGAGAGTTTACTGGCATATAATTTTTTTAACGTGACATAGGTCTACAGTTTTGGTGTTAGGATCAAATATTAAATTCCATCAATTTATCAGGTTGGGTTTTTGAATTATAATTAAGAGGGGACAGACTTACAGACACAGAGGCGTAGTTTCAGAACTGGTTCCTTTGGGCTTAAAGAGGTTCTCAAAATATGTAGGCCGAACTTTTTTACGATTAGAATAAGTTTTCTTTCATATTTCTTATATATATATAGGAGAAAGGAAAAAAGAACTTTAAACTCATTCTGCAGTAATATATCTAAATTATTCTATTTTTAAGTTATTCCACTTCTATCTGCATTAGGACTTTCCATATACATTTTCTTACACAAAGATAATTTATATTATTTTTCTGATCCCTATGTTTTACAAAAAAGAAAACCCGGTGTGAGTTGATAAAAAAGATAAGTGGCAGCACAGTTTTTCTAGCTTTTCTTCCAATGCCTTAAAGCAGAAATTTTGATGACCGTTTAAGCTTTCTTAACATTAAAAACAACCCTTGTCATCAACATCAAGTAAAATAAAAAAAAACGGACGGAGCTGTTAATGGTTCTCAGTTACGTGTTCTGAATAACTTCTTCAAACACTTTCTTTAATGGTTGACGCTTTTATCGGAAGCATTAATGATTACTGGAGTCTTCAACGGTGCGGTTCTAAGCAGATGAACGTAATTTACGACAGAGCCGCATTTAAGAACGATAAAATCGATACTTAGTAATGCGTGAGGGAAAAAATAATAAGAATTGATCTAAGCAGATGAATATAAAGTAAGGAAAAATTAAGGACTGAGTAACGGATATCTATGAAAATAAATTCATAATAAATGATGCAATGGTTTTTTTTTTAATATTTCCAACTTTTTAGGGAACGTGAAATTGAGTTTAATTCATTGATGTACTTTTTGATTTAATTGATAGAAATGCGTAAGATTTATAGAACATCTTACTCATATTAAAATATGTCTATTTTTTATAATTCTTATTCTAATTCTGTTTCAAATTTTGTTCTTTGAAAACCAGGTAAATTAAAATTTTTCTTTAAGCGAGATTGAATCCTCCCTTATTATTTAAAATAATTCCCGTATTTTGGAAATAGGAGATTTTCATTACAAATAAAGAAAAAATAATAATTTGATTTTTGCAGCTGCTGAAAATTAGTTTCTGTAAACTCCATTGCCTATTATTTTATTAAGCCCTTGCAATGAAGATACATTTTTTAATATATAAAATTTGCAAAGTTTGATAAGAAAAAATTAATTTGAGGGACTTGTTTTTCTCCCATAGGTCCAATATCCCGATAATCCTTCTCACGCTCACTATTATTTCTAAGAATATTCATAACTACAGGATTTAAATTTAAAAAATCACAGGGATATTGAACTTATCGCTTATAGCTTGATATGATATCGATATCAGTCAGCTGTGAGTTTAGTTCATATTGCGATGATATTGAATATATCGTTGGCGTTTCAGAGTGAGTGAATTCGGCATGGGTTAGAGTGAAGGTTTCATTCAATCAGCTGAACACACTAAAACTTTCTCCATTCTCCAGATGAATGACTACTAGCGTCAAGGCCAAAAGGGTAGAACGCAGAATTAATGAGTCCTTTTTCTTTTTTCTTTAGCATTTTTCGTTTTGAGCAGTGGCGAATCCAGGGTGGTGCTATGGGGCTGCAGCCTCCTCAGAGCTAGAAAACATTTTTTGGCTAGTTATTTCGTTGTGTTTTTTATTAAATTATCGAAAGTATTGTAGTGTTCTTCATGATTCTTATTGTCAGGTGAGTAAAGTCTGAAAAGTTAAAGTGTTTTGGCTTACATAAGCCATGAGGTTTGATATTCGTGACGACGATACAAAATTTTTTATGACCTCAGCCCCCTCCCCCCAACCCAAATCCTGTATTCGTCACTTGTTCTGAATGTTTTATTTGCTTTAATCGCTGTCATGCTTTATATTCCTTCCTCATTATTTATGCAGTTCTTCAGATAAATATTATTTTCCTTACGGCATTTTATTACGATTGCCTTAAAAAGGAAAGAATCTATCTAAATTTCTTTATGTGATGCAACATTCTTCATTAAATGCATCTTACATGTGATTGATTTTTCTTATACATTTCTGAAAAAAACTGCATCATAGGCTCTTTTTGATTTCTAAACCTATAATTAAAATATCTCTTAAATTGTAACGGGAAATAAACTAAACTACGAATACTCTAAATTTTCACTAGTTTATTTAAATTCAAAAACTATCAGGCCATGCACCTAAATTAAAAAAAGCTTATTTTGCTTAAAGAAAAATATTGAATATTTGTTTTATAAAATCGATCTATCGATAATTTAAAAAAAATTGTCACCGAAAAATCGATTTTTTAAAAAATATCGATTATTTTCAATGTATCAAAAATTGGGAAAACAGCCCTAGTTTTGAGCTGTCCGGTCATTGATCTTGCCATGCCCTTCACAGTGGCGTTTGCTGCCAGAGGCGAAGTTGCAAAATGGCACCCATCCATTACAAATTTCATAGCGCACATAAACCTCAAAATAAAAGTAACAAATGCCAGGGAAAAAAATTTTTTAGTAGCGTAATTCGTCGTTTGTCACCCTCGATAAGTAGGTTGCGAAATCGCTTTAACCCCATTCTTTCACATATCGGCAATTTATCAATAAAAGGCGAAAAATACGAATTCATTACATTAGTTATTTTTCTTATATACACAATGTTTGTGCTAGTGCAGCTGTTCTTCTTAGTTATAAAATTGTTTTTCTGCGTGTCTGACTTTACTGCCTCTGTCAAAGTGCCCTTTAGCTACGCTACTACTATGTTATTTCTGTGAGACACTTCAGTGGCTTCAAGGACTAATTTTAAATGATGCCTTATGATGGATGAAATCTCTCCAAGTGTATCAACCATCATTCCATCCACAAATGAAAGAAAGAAGTTTGGAGGAGTATAGATTATAGATGGGCATATAATCTTTCAAATAACCTTTTACTGAACTCAAAAGCAGCAGTGAGAAAGTGACAGGCACAGGCCTTGATGTAAAAGAAAGAAGTCTGGACGAATATAGATTTTAGAATTCCGTATAATCTTTCATATAACATTCTACTGAATTCAACAGCAGTGTTGAAAAGGCTCCCGATACGTCGTCGGGAGTCGTATAAGTCTTGATATGAAATCATTAAAAAAAAACTAAAATAATTTGGTACACCCTAATGAATATTTAAAATTACTGTTCATAACACGGGAATATATATCAGCATTGTTCATGGAAGTAACCACCGAAACTTCAATAACCGAAGACATTTGTAACTAATTGCCTTTAAAATTAAATTGTTGATTCTGAAATATATTATTTCGTATCATATCCTCCTATTCCCCAAAGTAATTCTAGTATATAGGGATAGGGCAAAGCATAGGGCTAATTATATAAAAATTCCAGTTCAATACCATTAGTATTCAGAAAGATATCGGTATTGCAACTTGGTGAATTTTGGTACACTTTTAGAGAAGCTAAATGATGAGGTCTTGCACAAACTGATATTTTTAAAACTTGGATCTTCAAACAGTAATATTGAATTTTATGAAAGTTGAATATCTTGAATACTCATGTATACTTATAAGTTAAATACATAATTTAAATTACAGTTCAACGATTACTATTGGAAGATTAAAGTTAAAAAAATATCAGTTTGTGCATGAACCCTCATCATTTAGCTTCTTTTGGAGTGTACCGAAATTCACCAAGTTGCAAGGACTATATTTTTTGAATACTAATGGTATTGAACTGGAATTTTTATATAAGTTCCCTTATATATCTGACTCTTAATTCAGAAAAGTAAAATTACGCAACATTTCGCACATGCGCAGTAAAAAAGTATTTAGTACAAACACACATATTTACTTTAATATTCAACGTATTTACTTCAAACTTTAATACAATACTTCTGTAGCATATTGTTGAGTGTTCTGTAAGCTTCGCATAATTTGAATAAAAACTCTGCATGTTATAAGCAAAAAACATGAGGAAAAATTTGGGAATTTTTAAGAAAACCTTTACATCATCCCGAATATTTATGAAAAATTTACAAAATTGCATGTAAATATTATGCACATCAAACATAACCATTGATGAAAATTTCATCTCGTTATCAGCTTTCTTTGAAACGGTATGAGTGGAATTTTTTTTTTTGTCTTCATCACTTTCTGGTCGGTCCCATAAATAATCTAGTGATCGAATCTTCACTGTAAAAGGTGAGTTCAAGCCTAATCTTTACATGTTCGAAATTCTAAGAAAACCTAAGAATTCTAAGAGTAGATGTTTGGGAAAAAATGTACACATTTTTAAGTGTACACATTATATTGGCAACCCACTGAATTGTATTTCTTTGTGTGAATTTTAAATTCTCAGTATCGTTGGAAAAATATTCACGGAGATTTAGAACTTCGTAATTTAATTAATTTTCTTTCTATAAATTTTCGAAACTAGGTTCATTTCTTATTAAATGTTAACGAATTGTGTTACTTTATTGTTGTTTGCTTAAAGTTTTCTTTGAACTTAAAACAAAAACAAGCTTCTATGAAACGGAATTTATATTTATGCTTATATATTTTTATATTTTATCTATAAAAATAGGTAATCTTTTATTCCAATAATGGCGGAATTAAATACAAGTGATAGACTGATTCTATTTTCTAAAAGCTGATAAGAGGGATGATTTGAAATTCTAACTTGAGGAAATATTAAAAATTTATAAGGTACTATTTTTCTTTGCAGAGAAAATTAAATTAAAAATAATTGGGATAGAAATAAAACTTATGATACAAAAATACCAAAACTTAATATTATATGTTAAGACAGGCGTTTATTTCAATGCCAAGCAAGATAGCAAAATTCAATGAAGAATGACATTTTTTTTATAACTTAGCAGTTTTGATAGAACCTATTAATAAAAAGCCTTAAATAATACAGAAACAAAAACTCAAGAAGCAAGCCTCATTCATATTAAAGAAAATAAATAATTAGCAAAAAATAAATCACAACAATAGCCATTTCGAGCCTGAAAACCTTTTTTCCCAAAATTTTCTATTTTTATCTTATCAGCAAACTTCACTCATTATTATTATTATTTTTTTTAGAATTCTCTTTCTTCAATTCCCTTTTAAAAACGATAAGTTAAACTATTACTACTTTTCTTTTACAAAGAATAGTTCTTGCGAAGAATAATAATAATAGAAAAGGAAAGGTACGAACGTTTACTTATTCATATCACAGCTAAAATAATAATCATTCCTATTAAAATCGGAAGGTAAACAGAAGTATGTATCCATATATCTATTTATTTACGGCTATCTTCTCCCGAACCACTGAATCCTGAAACAAGCAGAAAGTACCAAAAGACAGGAAATAATCCAAGGAATCCATTTCAACCATTGAAATTCTGAAATTACAATTAGTTAAAAAGATATTAATTAAAAATGTGCAAATGAATGAAATTTTGTGCCATCATCTATCGACAGCTCCTAAAACTATGTGACAACGTGTATATGAATGAAATATTGTGCCGCCATCTATCGGCAGCTTCTATAACTATCTGTCACATCGGTTGTTCTTACATCTGGTTTGTATGAAAGGTTTTCTTTTTTTCTTTTTTATGGAGCTCCTGCGTTTTGGAGTTTTTATTTATAAACATCGGGAAAAAAATCGTTTTCCTGCATTTTTTTTCTCTCTTTTTTTGTTGTACGGTGTTTCGCAACATTTACGTTTGTTGTGGAAAATATTTATTCATTTTTATAGGTTTTGTTTTTGCTTTTTATTATTATTCAAATACGGGCAAGTCGAAAATATATGTTTCTGGTGTTTAATTTATCAGTTTGGTGTACTATTAAATATTTTATCGTTTCTGTTTTTTATTTCGTTTTATTTTTTCTTTTGCAAAACAAATATCATGCTAACCTGTTTTAATTTATAAGCATAAGAATTCTCGCGTTTTCATTCAAACCAAACTGTTTTAAGGTAGTAAAAAGGCTAGAACTGAAATTTTTAATCCAACAAGAGAGGAATCAAGACAGATTTACGTTTGTTGGGGAAGCTTAGTGACAATATTTGTAGGGAAAAAAAACAGAGGCGGGCATATGAAAAAATATGGATCCCGAGGCCTCACGTGATCTCACTTCTCTCCGCCTGGGAATATACCACTATTCAAGATCGACCGTGCAACGCCGGGCCATGCAGCTAGTAATAATAATAATAATAATAATGACGGGAGGATGTCTTTTCGAACAGACGCTGATGTTAAAGGCGTAGGACTACTTTACTCTCGTGACTCTTTTCCGATTTTAAAATTTTGTTGTAACTTCTGTTGTTACCCTTTATCTCTAAAATAAGACATTAGTTATGTTTTTAACACATGTAGTTACCGAGATATAGAGGATCGTGTCACCAATTCATGCGTATTTTTGCCCAACTTTTCTACTCAGTAGTCGCTGAACTACTTCCGATATTAAATTTTATTTTGTAACCTCTGTTGTTATCCTTTATCTCTAAAATAAGACATTAGTTATGTGTTTAACATATGTAGTTACCGAGATATAGAGGATCTCCCACACAACGCTTTTTGTGGCATTTTGGCGTGTGAATCAAATTCCTCCCCGAGACCTCAATGGGAGAAACGTAGTCCTACGTTAAAAACTGGAGCTACGTTTTGAGATTCCATATTTTTCTTAAGATTGTATTCATGTTGTAAAAATATTTTGTAAACTTGGATTCAAAAAGAGAGAAAACATATTAATTTGCCTGAATAATGCTTTGTGTACATTTTTTTGGGAAATACCCCTACAGTGAAACATTAAAAAGCCTACACTCCTACGTTTCCGAGGTTGTTAATGTTGATGCCTTTATCAAAAATCGTAAATGAATTAATAATAGATTAAAATCAACTTTTAGAAATATATTTTTATTAGTGTACTTAAAAGTGGATTTTTTCAATTTAATTATTTTTTTAGTTTATAACCCTTAATTTATAATTAATTATTATAAACATTATGGAATCTTAAATTCATTTGTTTGTCACATTTACTAGCAAGTGACGTCATTTGTATGGAATCAAAAATAAATAAATTAATCGATTATTACTATTATATTTCGTTTAAATTCCTTTTGGTTTTTTAAAATATTCTATGTAAAAATAACTAAAATTTCAACATTACTATTGCATAACACGTTTCTAACCTCAACTTTCATTATTTTTGTCGCGTAAATTATCATCAAAATGTTATTTAGGTGTTTTAAAAATAAATCCGAAAATTTTTTTAAAAATCTTTTTTTCAAAAAATCTTTATTGCTGTTATGATTATGAACCATCAACATTTCCTTAAGATTCTTTTCTATTTTTTTTTTACTCCAAATTAAAAAAGTTATTACCTTTTGTGACGTATTCGACAGTGTCGAACAAATGGTAGCAAGTCAAACAGCAATACTAATATGAAATCTCAGGAATTTAATTGATAGGAAATAAAATATTTACAATACATGACTTGTACATTTCTCGACTATTGGAGGATAATTAATTAATTCGGTCTCGATTAGTTAGAATAGAAAGTTCTATTAGTCTTCGGAGAGTCTGGTTCTAGGACGGTAACAGACTAGAATTTATCCGCTGCCCGGAGTTGTAGACGGAAATCAGTTCTACCTTGAGAACGCCCAACAAGAGCAAGACGAGAGAGTTCAAAATAAGTCTCTAGACTTCCGAATAGCACGACTTCGGTGCGATAACTTATGATCTACGATCAGTTTAGTAAAATACGCTTCTTTTCCTTCAGGAGAGCGAGGCTCTATTCGGAGAAATAGTTCCCTAGAAGTACAACGGTACTTCTCAAAACCTTGCGTGATTTTGCTATCACGACTTCGCAAAACAGAGCTAATGCTCTAACAGATGAGATTTAATCTCATCCAAAATTATCTTCTTCACTCTCGGATCAAGAATCCGAAAAGTGAGTCTTCTCTAATAATTTCTCTCGTTCCCCGAGATGGGGGTCTCTCTCTTCTTGTTACGTTTCCCCCCGATTTTCCGTTGATAGGTTGAGGAGGGTAAGGAGATCCGTATGATGGCTTGTCATTCGCTCTCGCATGTGGAGACCTAAAGTCCATGACATGCCCCTTTTTGGATCAGCTGATCCGATACTATCACTCTGGTGATTTTTCAATCTCGAACCTAGGGCGTGACAACCCGACAGTTTTATAGTCTGGTTTTAGCATTTTGTCGTCTCTTTGACGCCGTCCAATTGTAAGAATCTGTATTTCGCAGGAAAGCTGTATAGTTCAAGTGGGGGGTCTTAGACCCCACGCAGACCGACCACACGGGTGCTTTTAGTAGCGTCTTTCTCTGGGAATTATATGATTTTCTGAATTCTCACACTTTATAGTGTTTTTCTTAACTCTTCAGTCTTGATTCTGCTACTTTCTAAAGTTCGCTTTTAACAGTTTGAAATGCTTTATTTCATTGAAGATTGAATTTTCACAAATCACCAGTAGACTGTTTGTTTATCAAACAATTTTTGTGAAGCGATTTTGATTTCCTCAGTTCATACTTAATAAACTTTTTATAGTAAATTCATAAGAATAATACATTAAAAACATTTGGACTATAACAGAACCAAGAGAAGCACATGATTTAAAGAATATTAATATTCTGCCCCGAGCTACAATAATTCATTTTCAGTGCAAACAAAAATGCTAAATTCAAAGAAGAAAATCAACTTTCTTTTCTTTATGGAGCAACTTTTATTAAATCTATTTTCCTAAAATAAGAAAGGCCCTTAAATTAAAAAAGAATAAAGAACACAATGCAAGCGAATTTCGCACTCCACCGAAGAAAATAACACAATAAGCAACAAATCCTACCAGACAAGTGCCGTTTCACCTCTGAAAAATTTCCATCTCAACCTTTTTCTCATTTCTATTTTATCAGAAAACCTCGCATCAAAATTTTTATTTTTAGACATTGTCTCTCTTCTGTGCCTTTTTAAATGTGATCAATAAAAATAACTTTTTTCCCTCAAAAAGTACCTCTTTCGAAGCAAAAGTAAGAAAGGAGAATCGTCTGAAATAAAAATAAAGCTCTTTCACCTGTGTTAATATATTTTCATTCAAAATCGTCTGCGTCCTAAAAATATCTTGTAAACTCGGATTCAAAATCAGGAAAAGGCATAAATTTATCTGAAAACTATCGCATACTGTTATTGCAAAAAATATATACCAAGAAATCATTTTGAAGCCTACATTGGAACGTTTTCTTTATTTGTTGCGGCGAATTTTCTAGATTCTTTTTATTGCTGTTTCAGTAAAAAATTTACAATACGGTAAAGGAAAATAGTGTTTGTCCCATATTCCGCGTAATGATATTAGTTTTCTTGTAAGGGTTTTATTTTGCCTTTTATATTCGAATAAGATTAGCTAAGCTATCGTTATCAACGAAATAAAGTTTGGAGACTTCTAAGTTTTCTATTCGAAAATTCTCCTGATTTGTTTATGGGATTTATTAGCCGTGTCTTTTGTCTATTCTTTGAAGTTTCATGATAGTCCCATATAAAAAAAAGTTTATATCAGAAATTAGTATATTATTTTCTACATCGCGTAGAGGTAGATGACAATTTTCTGGTAAGTCACGAATCGTTCGTTTTTAGTGCAAAATTTTAAAATTCTACATACTTCAAGAACAATTGAGTTAATTCAAGATCACATTATACACATCTAACTAGTTGTATCAATAAAATCTTTGCACCCATTGCGTATTTTGCATGAGTACGTAGGATTTGATGTCACAGCATAAGGAAAGATAATGTGCAATCAGACGTTGAATTGACTTCTCTCAATTCGTTCTAAATAGTACAAAGATTCAAGCAAATGTTTACGCTTTATTCAGTTTCTTCTCCATGGATTGTTCTTACTTATTTTCAGGAACATTTACATCAAAGTTCCATAATGACTTAATGTTTTAAAATTTTACATGGCTTCTCAAATTATCTTTCTGAGTAACATAACACTTTATACTCTACTCGCGATAAAAAAAAAGTACAGAAACCTTAATCTAGCCTTAAGA
Source organism: Araneus ventricosus (assembly GCA_013235015.1). Taxonomy (NCBI): domain Eukaryota; kingdom Metazoa; phylum Arthropoda; class Arachnida; order Araneae; family Araneidae; genus Araneus; species Araneus ventricosus. The sequence continues at coordinate 2,987,378 of BGPR01000024.1, forward strand.
ATAAGTGTGGAAAGGTTTAAACAAAATTGAATTCTTACTGGCTCGCTCTCTCGATGTTTCATGAAAAAAAAAGTTTTTGAAAGATCTTCAGGCACGAAATGGCACTTGATGTACTGTAGCGTTTCTCGTTATTGTTCATTAAGGCTTTTAATTTTTTTTGACTATTTTGGGAGCTATCTGATTTAAAAAACTAGATTTTATAGAAACCTCTCTATAACAAAGCTTATTTTCCTCTGTTTTCTATATTGTTATTCACCTTAAAATAAATGATTTGTTTGATGCACGATATTATTAGTGTTTAAAAATTCAGATCGTGGGTTCTCTTTTCGGTCACGTGTGTTCTCTTTTAGGTTCTCTTTCTCACGGTTTGAAATTATAAATCGTTCCTGAGTATTATTGTTTTATAATAACAAAGTACATTAATCATTTTGAATAATTTATTCAGCCGTTAGAGAAATTAAAATGTCCACCCATTAAAAATGAATATTAAAACCATCAACAAAATCAATTATGTTTCTTCATAGATTTGTTTTTAATGAAATGGTTGACGGCAACGTTTAAAAGAATACATTTTTTCCTCAGTTCAGCTGAAATAAAGAAGCTTCAACACACAAAGAAAGGAACAGATATTTTAAAGTGTAAAAAAATATCGACATTAAAAAAATTTTTGTGTTGAAAATTTATTTTCAAAATACATGAATAGAATTTTTGTTTCAATCAGAGTCGAATAAATCAATAAGTTGCATCAATATTGCTGCAGAAAATAAAAATTTTGTAAAATGTTCATATTAAATGAATTGAAACCAATTTAAACTCATATGCATATAAGAAAAAGTTCTTGCAGTTGTCGAAAAAAATATAATTTCAGTGAGACCTTCAGGGTGTCATGGACCACAATTAGCAAACCATGCTATATGTGCATTTTTACAAAGAGAAAGTTTTGTAATCGTCAAAAAATTCGAACTCTAGATTTTGACGATTCTCCACGTTTTAGACCTCCCTGAGTCCGAAAAACACAATTTTAGAATTACGTTTGTCTGTCTGTCTTAGTCGAGCTGATCACTTGTCACTGTAATGGCATCAGGCACGGGGGGCATGGAGCGACATTCTGTCTGTCTGTCTGTGAACACGATAACTCAAAAACTATTAGAGCTACTGGGATGAAATTTGGTATGTGATCTTGACACATAATATGTAAGTTTCTTTCAAATATTTGGCAAAATCCATCCACGGGAAGTCTGTCTATCTGCCTGTCCGCGTTCATGTGAACACTATAAATCAAAAACTTGAATAGCCAGATGGATAAAATTTGATACACAGTTTTATCATCAGAAATGTAGGTCTGTATCAAATTTTGGGCGAAATCTGTCGAAGAGTTGACTGTCTGTCGGTCTGTATAATCGCATACTTCTGAAGACAGGATGTCTTCTAAAAGAAATGACTGAGATAAATGAAATTTCGTATGCAGTCTTGAAATCCTAATTGTAGATTTGTCTCTGATTTTCGTTTAAATCGGTTAAAAAAAGTAAAAAATATTAAATATTTGGGGTTTTCCCCATCCTTCGACGCAAAAAAATTCCCCACCTTAGGGAATACATCACGGTGTATTTCCCCCCCTCCCCACCCGTGTAGGTCGTATGCGAGAAAGTTTCGGGAGGCCACTCCCGCTGGTTTCGTTAGACACGAGATTTGCTTTATGAGCGGGACATGTGCTGTATTACGTTAGGATGCGGTCTTACCTCAAAACTTAATGTCTATGCTCTTATTTTTCAGTAAATAAATTTTCTCCCCTCTCCTATTATACCAGCCACTTGACTGTTAGCGATGGAAAGCAAGAATACGGAGCAAGGATCTTACCTTCCAATGACAAGGTGGAAAGCGATATCCTGTTTCTATTGTCATATTTCCATTCTGAAAGAATATTTGAATATATCTCCATCCGGCAATACTGCTAAGAACAGAGATTGTTGAGATCGCTGTAAATAAGTTATCCAAAGAAAGAATGATATATTTAAATATTTTTTAGAATTATAGATAGCACTTTACTATTTGTAATAAGCATTGCTTTGTTAAACGCATCTTGGAAAATAAATCAAGATCCTAACAGGGGAAAATAGAAATCAATGTTGATCATATGCCACAAACATATTTTTACTTTTTTGAATTCATGTTTAAGACTTGAACAGCGAGAACTTTGGAAATTCCTCTTTACAAGCAATACATATCAGAATGTAGGTGCTTGCTATGCTATAATGGGTGGTGTTATTGCCATTAACTCTATACAACAATGTTTGTGACAACTTACTAGTTTGGTTCCTTTCCTAACAACCCTTTTTGAAGCTACCATTTTGCTTTTCTGCCAGAGTTACCAGAAGTCGACTGATTTCATGTCTCAATGTGGGTGAAAACATCACAGCTTCCTCATGTATTTTTTGCATCATATTTAATGTGTAACATCGCAGTTCATGTTAACATGTTGAAACTTATTAGGTACTGTTCAGCAACGGATTCCGAGACTACCACTTTTGGACGATTTTACACCGTCCAGGGATGTCAGGCAATGAGTCATATGAGCACATTTCCGGATATCTTTGTTAGATCACTCTCAGTAAAATGTAAACATCACCCTCCCATTCTTCACTTTCTCCCTATTTTGATGAAAATAACTCCGCCCGGCGCATGCGCAAAAGCGTGGAGGGTTTCCGAATCCGTTGCTAAACAATATTGTTCAAATCGAATGAGAAACTTCTGCCATCAGGCAGCATATATTGAAAGTCTGTAAAGGAAATGCTTTTATGTAAATAAATTTTATATACAAATAATTTACAGTCCGCTCTTTATCGATTAATAAACGCACACAAACAATATTCAGTAAAATGTATGCCTTTTTCTCTCTTTCTGAGTCGAGGCTTGTAAAACATTTTTAAGATTGGCAGAGGATTTTAAGTGCAGAGGCACAGATGAGAGGGTTTTATTTTTATTGTTTATTTCAGAAAATTCTGCTTTCTTTCCTTTGCTTCGGAAGAGCGACTATTTGTAATAATAATTATTATTATTGTTCATGTTTAAAGCGTAACTGAAGAAAAAAAGTTAAGAACAAAATAATAATAATGTGTTAAGTTTTTCTGATAACATAAAAAGGAGAAAGAGAATTAAAAAAAGAGATTTTTGGAAGACGAAATGGCATTATTTTTTTATTGTTTCATTTCTTTTTTAGAGTTTCACTTAATTTCTTTGTACTGCGTATTTTCCTTCTTTCTTTTATTTTAAAGTCATTTAGTTTAGAAAAAACTATTTTAATAAAAACTGCGCCTTTTTAAGAATAGCTCCTTTTTAAGAAAATGAATTTCTTACTTATTTTTGAATTTTACCTTTTAGCTTGCCTTGAAAATAAATGACTGTGGCTTGACGTATGTTATTAATAGTTTTGAAATCTTCAGCTTCTCATGATTCTGTTTCGTTTCGCCCCATTTTTTTAAAAATATCATCTCTATTGCGTAGAAAAATGTTAACGTAAAAACTTTTGTTCAGTTTAAATTTCAGATTATTTTTCAAAAATACGCTTTATCAATCATTAGTGATTAATGTTTCTTTTAATAAAAAAAGACTTCCAACTTTTAAAAGTCAACCTTAAAAAGTCAGTGCTTCGTAATTAATTCCATTTCTCTGACTTTTTCGAACTTTCGAACAGCGGTTGATAAAAACATTAAAACTAATGCAATAGGTTTGAATTGTGTGATAAAAGTAATAAAACTTTATTGAATGGAAAACCATAAAAAAGAAACCAAAACTCTTCAAAGCTAAAAATTTTCAAAGCGCTAAAACTTTTTTTCTCTTAAAAATCAAGAATTTATTTTCACTTGATATGAGTGAAAATAAATAATTTTTCTTAAAGAAAAGTAGTATATTGGTATTAACCCATAGTACTGAAATGACGAATCAGACTCGTGCATCAAATTACAGAATTCTTTTATATTTAAAGACGTATTTAAGTTAAAGTAACAATTTATTTGAACGACAAAAATGTCTCTTGGACACGATGGTAGTCCTCAGGTATCACGCTCTTGGTACATCAAATCTCCTTTCCTTTTTCATATGGATGAAAATAGCGATAAATGTCCAAAATAAATTGTGGCACCTAATTAGGAGTTTAATTAAATTGTATTTCAGGCGTTAATATTTGGAAATAAATGTGTGTGAAACTTTAATAAATATATGTGCTCCTTAAGGTATGTTCCATTTTAAATGTTTAATGTAAACTATTCTAATTACATGTCTAATAGAAATTAAGACAGGAAACGCCTTTTTGAAGTTTGAAGATAGTGCAATGATATTAGTCTAATGTCCTCAAAAGCGTCGTTAAGAGTACTGATATCAGAAACTTCAGATTACGGTTTTATGAAATCTTAAGATATCGTCTTAAAACAAGTATTCTGATAGAATCAAAGTATTTTTGTTCATTTCAAGCTCTGGTAAAAAGAAACACTTATCCTTTTCAACTATTCAGAGTGCAACCCCCATAATTGGTACGGATTCAAACATCATGGATATACTGAGACAGTTGTGGCTGGTGCTTATGTCCATGTTCAGCTCCAGATAGATGATACACACAAGACCGGGTTGAAATCTAGAATTTGGTATACACGCTTAAAACGGCGCCAAGACGCCAAAGCAACACCTTGACCATTGCAAATCATTGCTTACATTAGTTTTGGCAATTTGGCCCTGTTTTAAGAGTGTGCAATATCGACGCCCCTCACCTGCACAAGGTCATGCACCAACAGAGGTTCAAAGAATAGATCATCATGAGACAACGCCAGGTGTCTGCGTTTAATTAGTCGATAGTTGACAGCGGACTGTATTAATTAATTAAAATAATTTATTTACATGCATACAAGTTTTGGTTTCTTTATTGGCTGCCTGATGGCAGAAATGCGTTGCTCATGCAAGAGCTGTGAAATGTGGTTCGCACATAATATAATAAATGCTGAACGTTACGCAGGTGTGATGTGTAAATGTACACTGTACAAGTGGTCCAATGCGTTGCTTACACTCATGGTAGGGTTTGATATACGTTTCAAAATATATTGTGAAAATGCGTGATGAAGCTGCGATGCTTCCATCCACAATCTGAGAGAGAAGCAAGACGGATGTGTCGATAAGGGTTGTTCTAATTTAGAAAAAGAGACAAGCTAGGAAGTTGGCGCGAACACCAGGGAACCGAGAATATGCGTTGGAGAACCTCGATCAGACCAACATTAAAAACAGAAAAAATATTACGATCACGCTCGAAATAAGGCTTCTCAGATGATAACTTCGGGCCCCTCTACCTGCCTTTCCATTTTTTGCCAGATATTCTTGAGTCATCCTGTATTTCAGTTTAATACGCTTTAATTAATTTGTCTCTGTTGCTTTTATTACGAATGATTCTGTTTAAGTTATATCATTTTTCAGAGCAGAAAATAAGCATGCTTTAAGGTAAATTTTCAGATTTATTTCTGTCATTTGGTGTCAATAACCACCAATTACCTTCTTTTTACATAATTATATTTAAATAATAACCAATGCTGTTCGTTTAATGCAGTTTAGATTGCTGCAGGCGAAAATGTCAAAATATTCTTTTGAAATGGGTTGTAACGTACCATCTCATATAGCTATGAAAAGGGATATTCATCTAACAAAACTAAATTCAGCCTCATTAAGAATAAATCTAATAATCATACAGGACTTGATACAATCTTATAGGAGTGAAAAGTATCTACGATTTGATTAGAGGACTGGCAATTTTAATTTTTTTCATTTCACCACGCATACCTCGTACTTGGAACCAGAACGGCTCCCTGTTAGATAGGTAATAGATAGGTAATCGTGAGATTTTATTAATAAAACAAGACTTTATTACAAAAAAGAGTTATAGCATAATATTACAAAAGAACATGAAATAATAATAGAACATAATTTAACAAAAGAACATACCAATTATAAACACCGAGCAATTGCGATTATAAAATACAGATGAACAGCTTCACAGCTGCAGCCTCGCAACAGAATTGATGGCGTTTACTTGAATTGATTTCTACGATATTTGGAGAGAGATCTCATGATATTACAAAACAATTAATTGAATACATAATTAAAAGTTTGTGTGTCGTTATTGCGCCTATAATACAATTAGCTCTTTTGGGAAATAGAATCTTGATGGCTTATGGTACAGTATCCGTAGTCGCACTTATGAAGAGAAAATAACATGATCTTTCATAGCACCTGTGTCATACGTCAGAAAACGTAGAATTGTCGAAAATTTAATATCTGAAATTAAAATCCCGAAATTTGGAATAATGAAATTGAAATGCACCCTTTTTGATTCTCTATAATCCAAATTTTAAGAAATATATGTTGCAACCATTACGTTATTTGAACTGACGAATCCTCACTGTGTTTTTGTTCTTAATGTATATTCTGCTGCTTTATTCTTTTTAGATCCGAACATAAGTCAACGCACGTTGTCAAAACACCAGACGGCATTAAATCGATTGTTCATCTCCTACAACTTTGAAAAATGTGCACTATTCTAGAAAATCTGCTATATTTAGAAGAATTTAATTTATTAAAGATGATTGTTTTGGGAAATCAGTCGTTTGACATATATATAAAGCAAATGGAACTGATATTAAATATATTACAACTCAGTCAGGAAATAATGAATCGTGCATTGGAACTGGAATGAACTGTATCATTTATCATCATAAATTTAATATACTTTCAATAAATTTATGTCAGAAATGATAAATTTAAGATATGATGTTTTCCAGATAGTAGATGAAAATAAATGGGATTCATTTTTTAATAAAGACGTAAAGTTAGAGTTTGCCGTGTTTTTTCTAAATAATAAAAATATAAAGCAAAATATTGCCAGGGGGCTCCAATCAGCTGGGACTGTGGCGGTCTTTGGTCCTGAGTGACTCCTCTTCTGGTCTCCTCGTCAACTGTTCGTCATCTGTCTACATATCGTCTCTTGCTTCTTCGACAGGGTGTCCTTCCGAGAGAGTAAACAAAACACAACAAAGTGCCCATTAAAAACTACAACTAACTTATCACCTAACTAAGTTAGGTGACAAGTAACGCCGCGGTACGAGCACATCCCCAACTCCACCTGCTCCGCCAAATCCGTAGCGAACGTGTTATGGGCACTTCCCAACACAGTTGCCCTTTGTGTTTTTGCGGTCTTGACAGAAGAAGACCGTCCCAGCTTCTACGACCTCCCATGATTTTTACCTGCTATGTTTCTGCTTTTTATTTTACTGTGCATTTTAATTTATATTTTATGTATAATTTTATAATACTAAGCCCTTGTAACTACGGGAAGAGGACATTTTATCTTGGAACTCTGCCGTGTATGCTCGATTGTATTGATTTTAAAATTGTAATTAATTACTGCCTCTGTTCTGTGCGAAGCTTGTACAACTTTTAACTAGCCTCAATAAACCCGGGATTTTTCTCGCGATGCATTGGGGGGTCTCGGCTTGTGCTGTCTCTGCCTGGTTGGGCTGCGTTACCACCTGTCCTCCCCGTGTTGGTGGGGCGGTTCCATCCCGGCAGGCGCCGTTGTGAACTTAAACCCTTGTGGGTTGTCCGGCCCAGCTTGGTTATCCAGTTTCCATCATATCGTTACGGGTGATGAAAAATAGATAAGCTACGATAATCCGAAGCGTAAAAATTCATGGAGCAGGCCAGACGAACCATCAACATCGACCGTAAAGCCGAATATTCATGGCGCTCTTTATTTGGTGGGATCAGATGGGTGTAATGTATTACGAGCTGTTATAACCCAATTAAACCTTCACTAGGGAACACTACCAACAACTGATGCAACTGAGCTAAGCATTGAAGTAAAAACGATTTATGCGAATTAAAACGACAAGGTGATTTTCCAACACGACAATGCTCGGTTCCAGTTGCGAAATTGGTCAAGGAAACGTTAGAAGCGCTTAACTGGGATGTTCTACCACAGCCCGCTGTATTCTGCAGATATTTTTCCTTCCGATTACTACTTATTTTGTTCGATGATTCATGGTTCGTATGAGCAGCGCTGCCATTATTATGAGGATACCAAAAATGGGTAGATTCGCGGATAGCCTCTAAAGATCTGAGGTCCTTTCGACGTGGAATCCACCTATTACTGGAAAGTTGGGGAAAAGTAGTAGCTACAGATGTACAATATTTTGACTGATCAATTTGTAATCATTTTTTCAAAATAAAGTCGTGTTTTAACCAAAAATAATCCTTAAAATTAATTGACGCTCCCAATAACATAATTTCCAAATTTTGATCATTGCTTGATCAAAGGTATCAGAGAATATATCCATTTCCTTTACTCTTAAATGTAAAAATGCATATTTTAAAAAAAAAATCATATTTATTTTTTAACGTGTTTTTGCAACTATTTCCGCGTAACTCAAAGTGTAGATTTTTAAATTACATATTATTCTAAAATATGATTAAATAAAAAAGGCATATAGTTAGCTATAATGTTCAAATATAACATGTGAAATAGTAACGCATTGAGGTGTCTATAAATATTAAGCAGCAAAGGAAATAGAAATAAATAATGGAAAAGAAAATTTCTTAACGTTTCCTCTTGATGTTTAGAATACATGCCTTCGCAACTTAACTTTAAGAAAAGGTAATCACAAGCGGCCACATTAATTATTTTTTCCATAAAGATAAAATAAACCTTTACAAATGAATTTTTTGCAAGTCACTTTTCTTTTAAATGTAATTAAGAATTTTTTACGAACGCTAATCATATAGTAAAAATAAAAATCTTTTACTGACAAACGTATTATTTTCTAACTAATGCTTTCTTGTGAAAGAATATTGGTTTCTCCACTTTAAGGGACATAGGTTCGAGACCGAGATCTGTGAAAGAGTCGTCATGTATTTGGGTCTAGCACACATTTATCAGTCGTAGCTCAAATGTTAACTGCAGTGTTTCCCAAACATTTTTTGTGTCATATCCCACCTAAGCCCTTCTAAAATTCTTATGCCCCCACATAACTTATACATAATTTTTAAAATTCTAAAATTGAATTGTTCACTGGAGAAACTTAAATTATAGGTTTTAGAAGGAAATCACTAGGAAATTGTTGAGAAACACCGTAAGTAAATTTTCAAAACATACTTGTGTAGTGGAGAACTGAAGTTCAAGTACGAAATAATTTTAATGAAAGATTTTTCTATATTATTTTAACTATGAGTAATTATTTATTATATAAATTTAGTGATATCCTTGCCCTTGCTGATTGCTGCAAGGAAATTTTATATTAGGTTCCAATTAAGTTAGCTTCAGTGTGTGTGTGTGTGTGTGTGTGTCAAGTCTCCCAGTTTTACTATATCTAGCGTTTATTTTTTTCCATTTTCGAATTGCCCCCTTAATAATCAAATTGCTCCCCTTGTGGGGCGTGGGCCCCACGTTGGGAAACACCGCGTTAACTGTTTTGAGTGTTGTGAAAGTTTGGAGAGAGGGGTACCTGTTGAAGGGTTGTCTGCGTTATCTGACTATGGTTTATCGAATAATTACGAGGTCTTTTCCAAAGTAAGCCTCGTGTAGCTTCACAACAAACTAAATTAAACTAAACATGGCTATTGCTATAAAAAGCAGATAAACAACGCTTGAATTTTGAGAGGCTAATTGCATCGCACACTTCTTCAATCAAGCGCGAAAGAACAAACGCTAGATTAACCTAAAAATATACAAAAATACTTCTCCTTGCATAAAGCAATTACCGATCGACTCGTGTAACTCTTCCATCTCATAAAACTCTCACTCTCTGTGACCATTTTTCTACATTATTCGCTTAATCGAAAGACATTTCGAGGCTTTCTAGCTCGAACCTTCTTGTCTACTTCGATCACTACTAACTGCAACGAATGGAGTGAGTAAGATGCTATACCAATTGTAGTTGGTGAAAGTGGTTGCAGTTTATTTATTCAAAGAAAGTATACTACAGAGATAACTCCTTTTACAGAGTGCGTGATCAAAAACATACCAAGAACACAAGCCACAAAGTGAATTAAAACACAAAGGAAAAAAAAGCAACTGCAGAGAATACAACAGTTCAAAGCTCAAAACCATATTAATTATAAAAATGTAAACACATAAATGTTTTAAAACGAAAACAACGCAATTACAAAAGCACTAAAAACACACTGGGGTTTAAAAGTCCATGTTGCATACCGTCACATTAAAATTTTTAAAAAATCAAACAATTTTTTTAAAATTTTAGAACATTAAGCCAAAAAAATCATTAAAAAAAGCAAGGGTCAAAAAGTCAAACACAAACAAACACTAGATCAACACATAAAATCTTAATATGTATAGTCAAGCGTAAGAAAAGAAAAAGAAATCAGGTCATGTATTTAAGAGTTGAAAACAATTCGACTTAAAAACAATATGAGACATATTATAAATGTGCAATTCACCAGAGATCCTGTTAAAAGTCTTATAAAATGTATATAACGAGAACCTGTTAATATAATTAAATTTTGAATACACATTTGGAAAAGAAATTTGGTTCCTTAAAGATCTGGCAGGCACAGAGAAATTTATAGCGCTCAGTATACCAGTACAATCGATCGAATCATTGATAACCTTGTAAAAAAAAGAACACAAGAAACATCTCGTCTTGAACACAAACTAGGCATACTAAACATATCACGTAGACATGAAGAAGATATATCTTGTAAGTGAACAGTTATAACTGTTACTCCTCTCGATAAAACCCAGTTTTGCTCAAATATCCAAATGAATAGGGAAGCGAAATGTTGATAAGATGACGCGCTACAGAAACGTGATTTATGATACAGAATGCAATGCAGAGTGAAGGCAAGTGTGAGATATTGATGGATAGATCTGGCATCATGCGCGAGCCCTGCGGAACCCATTTTTTCCAACTGCTTATTCTGATAAGATGAACAAACATTTTCACCTGAAAGGAGCAGCTTTTCAATCACTTTTATGAATGCTAGTAGGGAGATTAAAAGTGAGATAATCGGTTTTGAACCTTGTAGAAGATTATGCAAGCGTATATTTTTTAAAGCTAAAAATTGCTCGCTTGAATGATTAGTTGTTCTTACAAGCAGATAGGAAGAAACTTAGATAAATTTGATTCCCAGAAGACGAGAATTTTCTGAACTTTGGAAAGTTAAGATCAGAGAATTCTAAGAAGGAGTTCAAGAAAGATTGTAACGAGGCATGAAAACAGTCATGAATGTTTAAAAATTAACGATCATTGTCCTGAAAAAAATCGAACATTAAAATATGTCGTTGCCTCATGTTTTAGCCATTCCGGTTCACAGAAATAATATTTGCTTAATAGCTAATCATTTAAAGAAGTATAAACTAATCTTAAGAATTTTAAGCATTATGAATCCCCGTATACCATGTTGTGGACGTTGGACATCTTTCACCGAACAAGAGGTGCTGATGGGCTTTGATATGTGAAAGACCTTCAATCTGTTGGTCCGCCCCCTCTTAATTATAACTCAAAAACCCAACCAGCTGAATGGATAGAATTCAGCATTTGCTTCTAACACCAAAAATGCAGACTTGTACCACATTCGGAAAAAAATTATAGACCTGTGTCGAACTTTAGTCTAAATACCTCTTTGGGAAAATAAACTTTTTCCCCAAGTTATTGTATTCATAGGCAGATAGAAACTATTTCCAGCATGAATTTGTCAGATTCAGTAAAGTCTAAGTCGTAGCGTAGAGCCTTATCGAAATCGGAGCTGAGTTTTTTGACAATTACAATATTTTTTGTTTCGATTCTTGGCATATCAGAAAGTAAAAACAGTTGTTAGACGGAAGTGTAGAAAGGTGATTTAGTACTATTTTTATATAGAAGCTGCTTCTATAGGCAGAATACCTTCTAATTATACACGTTATTTGTAACATCCTTTTGTGGAAGTATACGAGAGAATTGAGGATAGAACACTTCCGATTTCTTTAATTATGAATTTCTGAAATTGAAAATTATTACTCAGCAAACTTTTAACACAAAAGTAGAATTATTGGGCTCATGACTCACAAAAATGTCGTTATATATACAAAAAGTTTAGAATTGTTGATCAATTTTTCATTCATAAAATATTTTTTCTTATTAGTTGCTACAATTTTTTAAGTGCTTTAAAATGCCATTCATGGAATAGTAGTAAGTGTTAAAACTGCAACTGAAAAAAAAGTAGGCTAAGTTTCCTTAATCTAAAGAAGTTGTTAATAGTTGCAGTTACAGGATTTCAAAATATTCTGCCTCCAGTATTTCGAACCAGACATTCAATATTTGAAATAACTTCAATATTCATTATTTTAATAACTGGAGGTATCTAGTTAAATTTAACATTGATTGAGTGCCCTTTATGAAATCAGACTTCGTCCATGTGGATAATCGGAAAGTTGTAGCTGAGTTTTAACTTTTCATGCGTCAGTTTTCGAATATAAGGGAAATTACGTAGATTTAATATAAGATTATTGTTATAACATTCGACTTTATGGCGCAAGGGCTAGAGTTGGCCAATCTGCGCTAAACATACGGTAAGAGTTACAAGTGAATAGTAAAATCCAAAACTCCACATCCAAAAAGTGTCGACCAAACATCTTTCTCTTTTCGCGCATTGTAAATTCCTCACTGAAATAGCAATAAAAAGAATCTGAAATTCGTTGCAAGAAATAAAGATAACGTTCCAATGTAGACTTCCTAACGATTTTTAGGTAGATATTTTTCCAATAACAGTATGCTAATTACTCAGCTAAATTTATATCTTTTCTCGCTTTTGAATCCAAGTTTATTTGCTATTTTTAGGAGGCAGACAATTTTAAATGAAATATGTAAGCACATGTGAAAGAGGTTTTTTTCTTCAAATTTTTATTTCAGACAGCTCTCGTTTCCTACTTTTGTTTCGAAAGAGCTACTTTTCGGAAAAAAATATTATTATTGATCACATTTAAAGAGGTACAAGAAAGGAACAAAGTGTAAAAATAAAAATTTTGATGCGAAGTTTTCTGATAAAATAGAAATGAGAAAATGTTGGAGATGGAAATTTTGCAGGGGCAAAATGGCACTTGTATGGTAAGATTTGTTGTTTATTGTGTTATTTTCTTCGCTGGGAGTACGAAATCCGCTTTTATTGTTCCCTCATTCTTTTTAATTTTGGGGTCATTCTTATTTTAGATATATAGATTTAATAAAAGTTGCTCCGTACGGAATAAAGAGTTGTTTTCCTTCCTTGGATATTACATTTTTGTTTGCATTGAAAATAAATGATTGCAGCTTGGCATAACATATTAAGATTCTTTAAATCTTGTTATCTGTTGGTTCTGTTTTGGTCCAAATGTTTTTAAATCATATACACTTGAGGTAAAAAAAATTATTAGGTACGTACTGTGGAATTCAAAATTCCTTCGCAAAAGTCTTTAATAAAAAAAGTGTCTGCAGTTGATTTGAAATAAATTAAATATTTAGCGAAATAACGAATTTCAAATTGGTAAAAGTGAACTTTAAAAAATAACACAACCAAATTCTTTTTTCATTTTTGAAGTTTTGAATAAATTTGATGAACAGTTTATAGAAACAATATTAAGGTCAAAATTCGACATAAAATAAGAACCAGAAGAAAAATCTTAAGGAACGGTTGTTTCATCTTCATAACGGTAATAACCATGTTTGAAAGAAAGATTTTATCCAAAAATTTCAGATTTTATTTTTAAAACACATGAATAACATTTTTATAATAATTTAAACGGCAAAAATAATGGAAGTAGCAGTTATAAACGTTTTACACAATAATTATGTTGAAAATTAATTTATTATTGTGTACAATATTAAAAATATCAAGTGATATTTTTTTAAAAAATGATAATAATAATAATCGGATAATGGAGGAAAATTGTAGCTGGAGTTTTAACTTTACATGCGCCAGTTTTCAAATATAAGGGTAATCAAGTAGCTTTAACATAAGTTGATGTAATTAGTTTGGGCTTTATGACACAAAGGCGAGAGTTAGCCATGCTTCGCTAAACATATAATAGGAGTTACAAGCGAATAGTAAACTCCAAAACGCCAAAACAATGAAAACTTTTGACTGAAAAGAATGCATGTTTTCATTCTAAAGAGAGTTTGCTGTGAAAAATAATGTACAAATCGTGATATTTAAATAAAATGATAAATGCGAATAGCTTTCAAGAAAAAAATCTTTGGATGAGGATGTTCCACCATTAAATCACAAATGTTTCAAGATGTTGGGTCCTATCGATAGCTCTAATTTGCGGGATAACTATAGCATATGTTGCGGTGTAACTAAAAGATAAAAGACTGTATGATGTTGAATGCGGTGAGAACTTTGACGAGAAATGACGAAGTGATGATCCATAATAAAGCGGTTTATTCTAATTCAGCGTTGCATCACATACCATGTCTCCAATGGCGGACTGGCGAGGTTGCCAGCTTGCCCGATGGCAAGTGGGCCCCCTTAAACAGAAGACAATTTGGGCACCCAGAAAGTGTGGGAGAGAACAAAAAAGAACTCTTTGTCTATAGTAAGCTTTTCTAAAGCAAATAAATAAAATAGTCCTGTACCGATGGTCCGTGCTTCTGCGTTCCACAACCGTCGTTGGGGATTTATTTCCGTCGTAATTCGACCAACCGCTCTTCGGCTGGTCGAATACCGACCCAAGACGCATACGCATTTACAACTGCCCGTAGGAACTGTACTGAGGTCTCTGTCCAATCCACTTCCTTTGACCTTCCGATCATTTACAGATGTTTCTCCAGAATGTTGCAGCCATCCAGCAAACCCTCGGGCCATTGGAACAGGGTACCTCTTCTGTGCAAAGTCCAGCCGCAATACTCATTAAGGTTTTTTGTTGGTTTCAGAAGCCCTTGAAAAGACGGAAGGAATTGCATCCCTTTGTGCAGAAAGGGTGCAGTTCTTGTGAGAGATTGCTGTAAGAGGTGCTTTTCCTTTCTTTTTTGCAGTTTCATTTTACTGTCATAAATCTGACAAACAAGGGAACTCGCCTGTAGAAAAAGTTTTCTTGGCTAAAACTGTAACTAGGACACCAAATGACATTTATGAAAAGACGGCACTCACGCCTTTCTTTATGCGTTTTGGGGGATGCGTTTAGAAGAGTAAAGAAGCTTCAGTCTTATTGGTCTGTCTTTCATGGAAAATAATTGGCGAGAAAAGTGTTATTTCTGTTTTTCGTCGGAAGAGAGTAAAGACACATATGTAGCGTATCTTGCAAAAGGAAAGAAAAAAGAATGAGAGGTAAGCTGAAATTATCATTTCTCTATTTTTACATTGCTTTTGTAGTATTAAACACTGGCCACATTTAGATACCAACCGACTCGTCCATCTTATTAATTGTCTTAATTTGATTATATTAGCAAACTTTAAATTCGCCAACTTATTTAATTTTTGTTAAGTTTGTTAAGTTGTTTAAGATTTGGTTAAGTTGAAAGTATTAATTTCTACAAAAGGCCGAGAAAGAAATTATTTGTCCAAAGAAAAAAGAAAGGAAGAAAAGAAAACAATAGATATTAAATGTTTTAGCATTTGCGATAAATTTTGTTGCAATATGTTTTTGCGTCTAATGAAACTAATGATATAAGTCTTTACATTCAACTGTTAAAAAAGTCTAAAAAACACGAGATTCAATAAAGATTATTTTTTAAAAATTTTGCATAGTTATAATCTGCAATTATTGCGCATTATTAAGCTTATTATAAAGTGAAAATTTAACCTAATCATAACAAATAAATGAATTACATAATCTTCAAAAAAGATTATCTTGCCTTAAGTGGAAAAAAGAGCTTAAGATCATTGCTAAAAAGAACATTTATCAAAATAACACATAGAAAATCTATCAAAAAATAAATTTATTTGAAGTAACGAAGAAAGAATGAAAGAAAGAAAAAGACTGGACTTAAAGAAAAAAACTGTTTAAACAATGAAAATGGATTGCATTTTAATACAACAATAGTTTTTTGCATTATAAGAATTTTTTTTGTACAAATGTATAGTTTTGCTCGTTCTTTATGAAATTTGGCACGCATGCTCTTCAAAAAAAGATGAAAATAATTGACAACTTTTTAAAGTCCAAAAGTAAATTAAAATTTCAGTTACTTAAAAATTAAGCAAGATTTTGGCGTTTTTTCGCAATACTTTCAAAAAATACTATCTAACAAAATGATTTTTGAATTATTTATAATTCAAAAATACCTTTTTAATGATACTAGTTTAATTACAAATTACTGAAACATTACCAGTAGAAATTACTAAACTTTAAATCATCCAAAGATGTTTATTTTAAAGGTTCCTGGCTCTTTCAACAGATGCCCTACTAATGGGCAGCATTTCTCCTTCATACTTTGTCTCTAAAACTAGATAAACTAAACAAAAATTAAAATGAAACAAAAAGAAAGAAAAAAGTCAAGACAAAAAACAGCAAATTTAGACAAAAACGATGACAATACATCTTTAAGCATACGAAAGCAACAGCCTCAAGTGATTGCATCAACAGAAGGTTGAAACGATAATATTTAAAACACATAAAAATATATAAAAATGAGTTTCGAAAGTAAAAAATGTTCAAAAAGGAAGAAATGAATAAGGAATCGAATGGTAAACTTTATCGAAGACCACTCACCATAAAGATTCCAAAATTAGACAAGATTTTCTGTCAAGGGTAAGATTATAAATCAAAATTATACCCTTTGTGGCCTGAATCCTGTCCAAAATCAATATTTGAATCATTTTGACGAATCAAAATGAACAATCCTTAAAAAAATCAAAAGGTACTAGAGAGTGTGTTAACCCTAACACTCTCTGCTAGCTTTTAACTTTTTGTTGCTTCATGTATACTTGGCGTCGTTTGGATTTCGGCAGAGAGGCAGACACTTGAGGCTGTTGCTTTCGTACGCTTAAAGATGTATTGTCATCGTTTTTGTCTAAATTTGCTGTTTTTTGTCTTTACTTTTTTCTTTCTTTTTGTTTCATTTTAATTTTTGTTTAGTTTATCTAATTTTTGCTTCTGTATTATATTATAAATAGCTGCATTTGCGCCTTTATATATAATACTATGAATTTTTATTATTTAATTAATTTAATCAATTTATAAATTTGTTAATGTATTACTGTTATTATTGTCTCTAAAACCGTATACGAAATATTTAACTTATTAAAATCAAATAACTTTAATCATAATTTCGTTATTTTAAACTTAGAAAATTAACGGGTGTTAAAAGGGATAGTAAATAAAGGAAATGATATGTATTTTTTTAAATTTTACATAATTTTTATTGAAGTCTTTCCTTTTCTATGTTTGTTTCTTTAAAAAGTTATCAGCGTATTTGTGTAAATTTAATTTTGCAGAATAATAAAAAAGATGTTACAAAACTCATTCTGAGAATTTCAGAGAAATGTTTGAAAATCAAATACAAAATGTTTGCCAAGTCTGTTATATCATTAGAATTGTTATCTTTATGTTCTCCATTTGATATTTCGTCTTTAAACATAAACTCCTAGGTTTATATTTATTTTTAACTATTCAGAAAAAATCCCTTTGTTCGCTGTTTTACTTGAAATAAGATTAATCTTAATTTTGTAGAATTAGACAGAAAAAAAAAATCTACGAATACTCTTCTCTGTTTCCAGTGAAAACGTAAATCCAATGGAATATTATTCCTACTTAAGAGCTTAAGTGAATTTGCATTGCATATCCTTGCGCTGTGGTTATCTTGTTTCGAGATTACCATTTTCGTGTAGATTTACAGAGACATTCTGTTCATTTATCTTTATTTGTACGAAGGTTTGTTAAATGGCTAATATCCAGAATAGGTTGTATGAACTTAAAACATTTATTATCATTTAGAAACGTGCATCCATTACATTTATAATGTGTATATTTTAATTGTAAAGTGCCAAATCATATTTTCTATAGGATGCCTACGCATGTATGAAATTCCGAAATAAGATGTCAACATATTAATTCGTTTTTAAGCAGTTTTATAATTATTAAAATGGGAAATACAATATATTTGTTAAATTAAAATGTAATAAAATTATGCATTTAAAATCTTGAGGGATGATTTACTGAAAAAAAATGGTTTGTTCACATTTAACTAATTTAAAAGAGCATTAATTTCAGGAGAAAGAAAATCAATCAATTCTTTTTAAAGTTTATCCAGCAGATTTTGATTTTTTGAATTAGAGTAGTTAATGAAAAAAATTACATATACCCTGCTTTGGTATGTTTTAAGAAGGGCATTAAATCGAGTCAAAATGTTAATTGCAGAAATATTAAAAAAGGTTTAACTTACCAAAATATATCTTAGGACAAATCTGAAATAATTTTCTAAGAAGAAAGTCCAAATATCATGAATTGGAAAATTAAAATTGGTATTTCGGCCAATCATCAGCTTTTCAGCACTATCACATACCTCATTCACATGTAATCTATGATCTTTTTCTATGCAAATATAAGAGGTAAATGTCTCAAAATCGACATGTAGAGGAATTAATTTCATTTATATCGGATTCATAATTGTGAGTTCTCATTAACCAGGTCAGTTTTAATGACTGCATACATATATCCGTAATATTACCATGGAAAACAGAAACAAAAGGGATATTACAAAACCAAAGGAATAATTATATAAAATTTAATTTGTAGCGTAAATTTAAAAGTTCAAGGCTCTCTCCACTTCTAAGAGAACATTAATTAATTATTCTCTTGCTCCAACTAGCGTGGAAACTTCTACGACAGCAGATTTTCTTTCTCGATGTAACCGTTAAGTTATCAACGTCAGACAGTTTCTGCAACGAAATTAAACTTGCTAACTCTTTCCAGCTGTTTTAGTCGACATTGTGTCACTGTTATCTAATTCTTTATCCTCACTTTTCGTTGCTGTTATGTTATCAACTTTAACATCTTGTGTACCATTTGGAAAGTTTAGAACTTGAAGTTATACGACATCAATGTCAAATCCGGGAGTTAGTGTGCGACCCATACTTAATTTCTTTTGATTCCAGCTATTTCATGCCACTCCATTTGCAACATTATGTGATAAACATTTAAGTGAAAAGCTGATTTTGCAACAAGGCTTTTATTTTTAAATTTTTGAAGACAATTTTCCCTTTTTCTTTTGTTCTTTAGGAGGTAATCGAAATAAAGAGTGATTCCGATTTCAAAGCAAATTTCAATGAAGTTTGGTAGCCCAAATTTATTAATATTTGCTACTCATATCAAATCTATGCAAGTATTTGCATTCGAAGATAATTAGATGAACTACATCCATGATTTGTTCGCCAGTGTTTTTCTTGAAATCATGTTAAACCAGCCCGTTTCTCCATTATATTGATTGACTATTTAGAAACATATTCTCATCTTTTCAAACATTTATTGCAGGGTACTTTATATAAATCCGTTCCAACTGTAGGAACCTATCAAAGGTAGTCTTGATGAAATTCTGATTTAGAAATACATTGTTTTTGCATAAATTTCAACGTTCATTAAGTTGAAAAGACAAGTTCAATATAATTTTCATTTTTCTAAGTTATTTTCAAAATTTTTGCTGCACTTTTTCTGCTATCATATATTTCACGAAAAGCGAAGGGCTAAAAAATTTGTCATTTATTTTAGCAAAAGGTTTTTTCGTCCAATTCATGTTTAGTGAAACGAATTTTATTATCATTAAGGCAATGATTCTGAAACTGTGCAGAACAGTCCACAGTTTTTTTTTCCACCTTTCCTTAACAGAGTTACTCCCGGTTCTGCCTTTACATACGGGGCCTTTAATTATAAATACTTTAACTTATTTTAAATACGTTAATTAGATATAATATTAACTTATTTAGCAACCCCAGGTTCTACCTTTGTCCCATGATTATTTTTATTAATGTAAACAATTTAACACTCAGAATTCGACACAAAGAAAGACAATATTAATTTGAAAAATTATAACATTAAACTTTATTTATAGTATAGATATTTGAATATAATTTATCTCTACTTATAAAAGACAATGTTTGCGTGTGTGTGTGTGCGATGTCCAGACGAATCTATCGCACTTACAGCCATGAAATTTGGCCCACAGGTAGACACGTAATGCATTTGGCACACAGGTAGACATCTTAATGATGACTCAATGCACCTCGAAGCCAGAATTTTAAAATTTAATCTAGAAAATTTTTTATTTAATGTTTTGTGTTGTTTTGGGTCATTTTTGGCACGTTTACGGCTGTAATATCTTTTCTAATGATCGTTGAAAAACAATCAATGCACCATCGGATAGGACAAACAATTTTCGTTCTAATGAAGTTTGTTTTGAATTTCCGATAAAATTTACTAAATTTTGAGAAATTTTTAAATAATCGTCACTATTATCGTAATTTTTTGATAAGGATTTCTTGAAATTTTCGCATCTGACATTCTAACAGCTCTATAATTTTCATTTTTTTTTCAGCTTATAACTGGAACGTTTCTGTCTGATTTAAAACAAGAACGGTTAAAATATCTTATTCCGTTTTTTTTAAATTAATTTTTCCCTGTTCAGTTCAAACAGTTTTTTTGCTAGCGAGATTTGATAGCGCGAGTTTCTCCGGACGATCCCAGAATGCATTGTTGTTTCCTCGCAGGAGGTAACATAATATGCTTTCATTCCCAGTCTGCATTTCTACAATCGGATTCCTTCCGATGAGGTCATTACATTCACGTCATTGTCAAGAGGAAAAATAAGCGGGAAAATCAATAATGTGTATCTTTTGATTTGATTTTGTTTTCAAAACTCTTTCGTGTCATTGTGGGCATTTTCCCCCCCATTTTGTCGAAGCCCTGATTCCACAGGGCAACGCCCTGCGTGTACTGCTAGTCATTAAATCAAAGTAGTCCAGGAAGAATATGAACACATAAAATACAATTAAAACAGTCACAATCCATTGTAGTAATTTCTACTCCAGAGAACTCTCGAATACACTTTGTATCTAATTCATGTAAACAAAATATTACGCAACACAATTAAAACTGGAGCCCCTTCTTAAGGTGTGCAGAGGCTGTCTGATGCTAACAGGCTCTGCGTAGTCGCTTTCAAATAGAAAGGCGCGTATACACTTGCTAGTCGAATGGTTCGCGAACCGCCTGCGAGCAGTTAGTTCGCAGATGTGAACGTGGTTTTTGGCTTGACATGAATGAACCGCTTCCGCCGAACGAAATCTTGTCGACTTTTCGAGAACAAAGGGATTCGCAGTTCACATAAGGACGTTTTGTTTGTTTGTCGCGAGTGTAGTTTGTCGTTTCCCGCGAACCCCCTTCGAACCAGCAAGGTTAAACCCGCGAATCAAGGCGTATTCTAAAGTACTTCCAAAGACGTGCCCTTCCACTGGCGACTGACAAGCAATGATTAATGGTTCGAAGTAAGTTTGCTCCTTTTCCATGGTTCGCGGTTGGATCGTCGTGGAAATAATTTCTTCGAAGGGCTCACGAGTGATTCGTCTCTCAAGAGTTTACGCACCTTTAGAATATCTCGTCGAGTTAGTAACAGCATCAATACCTATAAACGTTTTTTGTAGGTTATGTACTGTGCTTACTTGACGTATGATATGACGACACATAAATTAGACTTCTTAATCTTGTTAATAGTATCGCAGATTTTGACAATTCCATTTATTTTAAAAATGTTAGATAAAACATATAAATACAAAAAATGAGGTATATTATGAGGTTTAAAGTTTTCATCAAGCTTCCTTTTATTAATGTCATATTAGATAAATGAGGCCTATAAGACTTCAAAGTATTTAAAGCAATGAAATATAGAGACTTTGTACATAAAAGCATAAATTCTGCGCAAGAACCATGTATCTTAATATATCCTTGTTTACTTTGTTGAGTTTCATACCCGCACCACAAAACTTAATATAGTTTGTTTTAAAACTATTTTTCATTGAAATGGAATTGCAAAAAGACAGAAGAAGGAATACTTACAAAATAGTTAGAACACAAAACATTTTCGGATAAATTCATCGAAAAATCTTTCGGCTAGTCCTTTTTTATTTTACGTAGTAATATAGTTAAAATATTTTTTTCTTATATACTTGTTTCATTCACAAAAATGCTCAATTGACCACTTAAAAACAGATCGTAAACGTTGAGAAACAATGAACGAGTTCGAAAGTTGATTATTTTTCAGCATATATGTAGTTAATTACTTCGAAATCTTGTTAAATTTATTAATAAAATCAATTAATTCAACGGTTTGCAAAGCGCTGTGATGAGTAAAATGAAATCGAAAGCAAGACTGAAATTGGCTGTCCTGTTAGGTCAGCTCAAAGTGATCAAGAACTCTTTTTTCGAAAATTTGATAAAAATAATTTTTTATTGCTGTAAAAATTTCTTCGGAACTCAATGGAAAATATCTGTTCTTAATTTTATCTCGATGGTAGAAGAGTATTGAGATCAGCTGGCTTACTTGACCGTTCCATCACAACAAAAGCTTTTTAAGTGCGTAGAACGTGAAGCTCAGACGTTCCTTCGTGAAATCAATGATAAATAAACCAACATCTTACAGGAATCACGTCCTGTTTGCAGATGAGAGCAAATTTAACATTTCTAGTTTTCATAGTTATACAGATTTTTTGGGGAAAACGAGGAATTTAATCATAAGAGAGCTGTAGGAATGAAATACATGGCGGTGAAAAGGTCCTTTGCGTGGATTTATATCTGGATTAAGATGAAGTAGTTTGGTGTTTTTTGATGGTATAGGGGCATTTCTATTTAATTAAATATTTTAAGAGAACATTTAAACTTATCAACACAAAATTTCGGGACCAATTTTTTTAAAAATCACTATAAAGATCTTAAGCATACTGCTTACAGTGCAAGGCTTTGGTGCCTCTATAGCTGTTCGAACGCTCAAAAAGTTCTATGTCTAACACTGGATTTGCATCCGATATGATGGGAATTAGAGATTTTTTAAGAAATGCATTTTCAAGAAATTTTAATGTGTTAAATGTTTGGCATCTAAGGCTAGTCATTATTTAGATTCTTGTCATTGAATGGGGATAGCTATATTTTTGGAATCATTAATTGGCTCGTAAGAAATGTAATAGTTTCTAGACTAGCAATCAATACAACAATAGTCCATCTTAATGGCTTTTTTCGGCTCGATAGGGAGAATATTGGCTTTCTTAATCACATACTATTAGCACCCAGATCTATCATTTGATGTCTTTAGGGCTCATATGCCGCATTGTAGCGGTCAGTACCAAGAAAAATATTTCTTACTTTCGCGAAATTTGATGGAAAGTGTATCGGAATGAACAATTTACTTTAACTCATTTGTCCGCGGGCTCTATAGGAATGTCTTTTCCCAAATGCCAAATGACATGTATGATATTTCAAGGAAAAGAACAAATAGCTAGAAATTTATTGTATATTAGTTAGAGATGTAGTTTTAAGTGGTATGTATGTGCTTTGGAGTGAGTTATTCCAGTAGGTTGAAGAAAACACAGATTTTATATTTTAAGAATTTAATAGAGACAAAACAAACATTGAGGACAGACACAAACATAGAAGAAAAGATGAAAAAGGGCGATGATGCCCTTTACATCAAGCAAATGTCATCAAGAGGGTTTTCGAGCGTCATGCTTGATCTTCAAAGTTCCACCTTCGTCTTTGTCTCTGGCGAGCAGAAGGGAAAGAAAAAGTTCTTGTGACGTCAGGGCGGATAGATCGGAGTGATGCCATCTGATGGGATTGAAATGCATTATTAAACATGTATAATAATTTAAAAATGATTGAAGATGTCTCCTAGTTGGCAGTTAGTGCAATGGAGTCACTTCATGTGGCATCATAGTCACATGACAAAGGTAATTCTTCATGCCATCGAATTATCAATTAAATATTGCTGTGCGTGATACAGTGGTCATGCGCCTGTCGTTTAACATCTCGACTTTGGAAAGATACATGTCCTATAAGGAAATGAGATGAGTAAAATATCTGCTAAGCAATTCGTATTAAAAATTCAATTTATGATTTCAGGAAGCTATTACACAGTTTGATACAAACAATGATTTAAAATACAAAACTAAATTTTCTTAGAGTATTTGTAGAACAAGATATGTTAGTAATTTTATTAGTCTCGATTTTTTAAAAATCTAAGCAGAATTTTATTTTTTCATAAACACCGGCTTGATTGACTTTCGCTTTATACTTTAAACTTAATGAGCATGACATGAACTGGAAAGGGGGCATGATATGTTCATGTCAGAGTTTAACTCAGTTATTATTCCATTTTGAATTATTAAACGGTTTTACAAGCAGACAATAAAATATTTATACTTAAACTGTAAAGCCTTTGAAAACTGATACAAGCTGAAAGCTTCAGGAATTTTTATTGTTAGAATATATGGAATAGTTATTTTTATTCAATAAATGTAAGCGAGATGAATAAAAAAATGAGTCTCACTGAAAAGTTTGGAGGATATGGAAATTTTCAAAGGAAATCGATATCACTCAAAGAAGGACAAAAATCCAAGATAAACTCAGAGGGAATCGAATTAAACTAACAAGGAATCCATTCTACTCCATTTTGTCAAGGGCTAAGGACTTTATTCGAAATGGATTCAAAATATTTCGGAAATTTTTCGGTAAGAAGCTTGCATTACGCCAAATACTTCTCTTAGCCCGAAATTCCCTAACAAAAGACAAAGAATGCATATATATACACGATGAAATATGTACATATTTAAATATACGTAATTAAAATCCCGTATCCTTTGAAATATTCATGACTAAGGTGTGAAAAATAATATCAACCAAAATTGTTGAAATTAAACAAAAGCTTTAAATTAGTAGCTCATTGCACGTAATTTATAATTAGCTTAAAATGTGAAGAAATAATTTAGAAATATAAATAGTGTGTAAATAGACAGTATTCTAAATATAATTAGAATATTGCTGTACAGTTAAGAAAATATCTTCATTTCACATTTTATAAGCTCTATTCTATAAAATTTAACGGCCAACTAATTTCCCTCCTCCCGGTTTAAGTAATTGATAAAAGAGATTTCACGTTGTGACAGAAAGCTGCTAACTGAAAACAAATTGGAAGGAATACAAAGATTTATGAAGCCAATTTCATCCTTGCGTAATTTTAAGCAAATTTTTATAAAATTCCGGTATTTATCTATAAACTAATGGAAGATGAAAGGAAATGTTACAAAATTTGCAGCTTAAGCTGCTTCCGAGAGTTGCAGTATACAGGATATAAACAAATGAAGTGACTCATTTCAAATATTAATAATAATAAAAAAACTAAAAATGTCGGAACTACGTTTTTTTTCAATTGAGAGCACATGTCAAAAAGTTTTTTTTTCAGATAGGTAACATGCCATTTCGGTGGTCTAGGGGGTCGTAAATTACTGGAAATCAAAAATTTGTTTCGAGCCGTTATATGAGAAAATATTAAAACTGGAAGAAAAATAAAAACATGCATTTGTAGGGAATTTTAGCACTTTAATTTGTTAATTCATATGTAGTGTGGAAACTAAGGAGTTTTTGTGATGTTCAAGAAAAACTAAAAAAAAAAAAAGAAACCAGAAAACACACATCGGTTTCTGCTGATCGGTAGCCATTGCATACGGAATTTTCTCGCTGTAACAACGGGCGTAACGCCGTGTTACCTATCTGAAAAAAAAAACGTTTTGAGATGCGCTCTTATTTAAAAAAAACCGTAGTTCCAATATTTTTAGTTTTTTTTATTATTAATTTTCACTTATTATTCACTTTATTATTAATTTTGAGTCACTGCATTTGTGTACACCCTGTACTTTTACTTTTCATATTTACGAAAACTTTGTTCATCTGTTATACATTCATGAATAGAAAGACATAAAAATTTAAATAAAAGATGTAAGCTAATTTACTTTAAAAAGCAATACACACGTGCGCACGCAGGTACGCACACATACACTCTCGCACACATGCACGCACGCAAGCATGTGAATCCACGCACTCACTACCACTCGCATATTCACTTAAATTTTGCCTTTGCAGTGCACCCCCTTCCCCTCAAAAAAATGGCGCCTAAGGAATGCATGTATCATCTCTTTAAGCTCCATCCCTACACCATTTAAAAATAATTGTTTTGCGATGGTTTATATGAATTTCAAATCAAATGCCTACCCTATGTATATATATATTTTGCAGAACTTCGGAGCATAAATCTCTAGCTATGTAAACTACATATCTAGAGACATATCTGCTCAATCTTATTGTTTGAAGGCATAATGTTAAAGTTTATCTCCATTTCTTTATCGAGAGTTGCACACTCAACGTGTCTCGAATAGAATATAAGAATTTATGTCTTCTTAGCCACCAGATGCGGGAAACGAGCAGTGTCAAATTCGAACTTTACTGCGTTGCTTCTGAAGAAAGCTAAAGAATAGTTGCTCGAATGGAAAAGCAAATAAGAGAACAAATCTTCTTTGCGTAGATCTGGAATAGCCGCTGGGTTCGATTTATATTGAAAAGATAATAATATAGGATTTAGGGCGAAAGTCCACTCAGCTTCTCGTCTTTTTCTCTGTATTGAAGGCAACAGTTTGAAGGAAGTACACCCTCCAAACTGTGTTCCTCCTTCTGATATTATTCTTCATCGCATAGAGATCTCCCTTTATTTCTACTTTCAATATCCATGTGAATATGTAGACGGCAGATGGACCAGAAGAAAGGAAACTAAAAGCTATATTGGGATTTAAATCGAAAAGAAATTCAGAGTTACGTTTTTTGAAAGACTGTTTTTGCTGTTCTTTTGAGGCTGTCAGTTCTTTCTTATGTATTTTGACGTCTTTCTTGCAACAACTTACGTTTAAAATATAAACATCTTAAAAATAGTTGCGCCTCCTGTTGCGTTTTCAAGATTTTTATATTTTAAAAACTATTTACGAATTTGTCTTCTTTAGAATTATTCCTGGTATTGTAAATAGGCATTTTTTTGATTCACGTCTTTGTTCTGAAAACCATAAAGTAGCCCTTCTATAATCCTTTAGTAAGTATTGAGTATCGTTTGGTGCTTCAGTAAATATATTCTTAATAATATCACTCATATTTGGAAACATTAACAACTATAATAACTTCTAGCTGAGATTAAACCGCAGTTCTTTCAAGTATTATTCTTCTCCCTTTAAGACAGATGATATTCAGAACGTAACCTAGAGAAAACTTATAACACTAGAGTAGAGCGCATGCACGATCTAGATACGTTACGCGACAGTAAATTTTTTTGAGAAAGTAAAGTTATTTAATAGCGGAATAAAAATATACGGACCTAAATTTATTTATTTTTTAACATATATTTTTAAACATTCTGCTTGTCAAACATCTACTGATTACTCCAATTAACGCAGTGCATAATCAATCGATTATTCCGTGCATGAATATCTTAATTGTTGATAATTCCATTTAAATTAGAGTTGATGGTTTGGTTATTCCACTAACACAACAGCTAATCGTTTGATTCTGCCATTAACTTAACGTTTTTCGATTGATTTATCCAAATTAAATTTGTTCTCAAATGGTTTTTAATGAATGAAATTATTTAGTTTAGTTGGAATTAGAAACAGTTTTTTTAATTTTGTGCTTTTTTCTGCATTATGTTAAAAATATCCGCTTGAGATTCATCTTATATTTTAAACCATTTTATTTAAAAAAATTGATGGATTTCACTTTTAGAAAAATAGTTCTGGTTCTAACTGTTATTGTTTCAAATTTTTATCTTTCCTGAAAATTATGATTTCCTTTCAGTAAACTGATAGCGTTTTCTACTATGCTGTCTGAAAAATTAGAAAATTGTTAAATTGTGGGAAGAAAAGCTTGTGTGACGTTATATTCCTTTCTTTTCTGTTTCTTCTTTCTGTTTTGAATTATGCATTTTTATATCGATTGATTAATTCATGTAGCATAAATACTAATTCATTTGATTGATACATGTAACAATTAGATAAATTAATTACTTTATGTAATAAATTATTGATTGAACTCTATTTAACTAATTTGATAACATAGTAGTTGATCCATTGCATACTCCATCTAGCAACAATTGATCGATTTATTATTAAATTGATACAAAAATTGATCCGTTATTTTATTTAATAAATAAATAAATTAAATTAAAAAGTGGTTCGTTTTTAAATAAAATGGATTTGGAAGTTGTCTTGAGAAGACAGCTTGATATGTTTTGTTTCTATAGTACAACTTTGTTCGAAAAATAAATAACACTACTTGAGATATAGTATTTTTTAAAGATTTTTATGTAATCAAAAAAACTATTTACCATTTTGTCTGTTATTAAAATTTCGCTGTAAGAAGCAGTTTTATTTTGTCATTATCATCTCATGAAAATGATAACGAGATAAGATAACTATAGCAAATAATTATATTTTCTGCCTAATCCTATCTTGTGTTAAAAATGGAAGAATCTCGCAAACCTTTCTTTGCTAATTAGTTAAATTCAGTTTTTGCATCTGGCAATGCCCATAAAATTTAGAATTGTTAAATTGTCTTTCGGATCTCCATAGCAACACTTCTTCAAAGCACCTTTCAGGGCAACATATAAGAAATTAAGAAATATGTTCGAAATTTGTTAAATTAGCATGCATTTACTTAAATATATGAGTTCTTTTCATCTTATTATGTATTATCTGAAACTGTTTATGACACCTCATTATAGCACGATAAATTTTCCTTAAAATGCTAAAAGATATGGTATCAAGTGTTTCTTTGTTTTTTCTGAATTAAATAAATAAAAATATAATTGAATAGAAAGAAATTCAAAAAGGAAAAGTGTTTGAAGCAAAAAAAAGCTGGAAAATAAATTTATTTAAAGTAACATTAGGAATTAAATAAAAAGTTAGAAGGAAATAGATAAAGTTTATTCTTTTTTACACACTTATAATTAGCTTGTTTGTTTTATGTTCGTAAATATGAAATTTTACGAAATTTTTTCATTCACTTCCTGATGTTTTAAGAGTTTTTAAAATTTGTACACTTATCTGCTCTCTCCGACAATTTTATGTTTTAATATTTTCAGAACTTAGATTTGAGTTAATTTGTTAATTAAACTAAATTTTTATTCTATATGACTGGGGCCGCCTGATAATGAATTTGGGAGAAATAATTGCAAGCTTCTTAATATTCGTATTAATGACCGAAAAGTAGAAAATAATTAAAATTATAAAAATTTTACTTTTGAATAAAAGATGTTTCAAAGAATAGTTTTTATAAAAAATTATCTCCTATATCGATAAATATATTTCTCACATGAATGTAATGGTAATATATTTCCACAGCCAAAACAACACACTATTGCTTTTATATTGAACACAATTTTATTCGCTTTAGTATTTATTCGATCTCTTGAGTTTTCAACACAAAGCTTCTGAATCAAATATAAAGAAGTTGGAATAAAATTAAAGAGAAGGAAATTGTGAAATGAAAGACCTAAATTAATGTTAACAAACAATTAAAAGAAAGTGTAGTCGCGCATGTTTTAGAGAAATTCATAATTACAATTTGATTTGTTATGAAAGTTACAATTCGATATATTAAATACTATATTAACAAGTGAATATTTAAATTAATATCTTAATGTAGAAACCTCTTCTATGTGCCTTTTGTATCACTCAGTTTTTATTCCACACTTAATAATTCCTCGTTTCCATTCTTCAGACAAATAAAAAGAAAATATTTCGTTTAAATTCTTATTTCTGGTGACACTGTTTATTATGTTTTCAAAATATAATGAAATTTGTCTGCAAATTATTCAGTGTTACATTTAATTTTTCTATTATTTCTTTTGGAAAAATAAGTATTTCACTAGAGGATATTGGAGAATTTATTAAGCAGTAAGTAAGAATTATTATTTTATTATATAATAATTCAGTTACAGGCCTTATTGAATTCATAAATCTACTTTATTAATTCTATTTATAACTTTAATTACGCTTAAGAATCTTATTATTTTAATGTCTTTTTAAAATATTCAACAAACGCTTTTCAAGTTGACTTTGTGTCAAGGATATATTTAATACCTTTGCATTTGAACAGCAATTAATGAATAATTTGTTATTTTTACATTTAGATATTTGATACCGTTCCGTAATATTTTCTTCACATTCATTTAAGAGCCATTCATTTAAGAGAAGAATTTTTGATCAGTACAAATAAACGCAAATAAAGGAAATCAAGCATAATGATTAAAGTATAATATGACATCAAATGTTAATAGTTAATTTTAATGTTAAATATATAAGTTAACAAATAATCATGTTCATTTATTAAGGCACTTGAAAATTGAACTAGCTATTGTGTTCTTATTATTACTCGTACGACCCAAATAATTATTAAATTACCATAAAGCTTATGATATTAGCTTGAGATAATATTTTTTATGTTTAGTTATATAGGAACTCATATGTGAGGGAATCTCAAGTACGAGGATGGGAATCTCAGAGATTCAGTTCTGGGTTCCCATTCAAATTTGGCATATAAAGAAGGTCATTTATCTGTTTAATTATTTTTTTAATCAGTGACAGATGGCTATCTGCATGAGGAGTATTGTTATGTGCTTTGCTTTGTCTATGATGCAAAACCCAAACTCATTATTCGGCCATGAACTAAGTATTCTAATTTATGATTCTAAAGTCCATAGGAGCGACTTGGAGAATCAAAAGAGTTGAAGAAGAACTCTTATCATCAGAAAAGACCAGGAGTAATTTCGTAGAAGAGTTTGAAGGGGGAATTGACTAGAGTTGATTCACACGCGAAGGATACCACGAAAAACACAAATGAAGAACACGAATAAGAAGGATATTACGAAAATTACATTAGCAAAATCCAGTCAAGAAGAATACTACGAATAAACCACATTCCCAGATAAGAAAGATGCCTCGAAACCTACATTGAAAGAATCCGTACAGGAAGGATATCACGAAATTCTCATCGAAATAATCCGGATAAGAAGAACGCTACGGAAAGCAGAGAGAAAAAATCCGGATAAGAAGTACATCAAGTTAGAGCAACTCTCCCAAAACCCAGAAGGACACCAAGAAAGTCACTCCATCTACAGATCAACGATTTTATATGAAAATAAATTAGTTCTCCTATTTTTATTAACTCAATAAATAAGAACCAGTTTCGAAATTATAACCTACTACCTTCTTACCCGATCAGACAAAATTTGTTTTAAAGCTCTTTAACTATTTGAATCCTTCCAAACACTTAGCACTATACAGAAAACTGTTAGGTTTTCCTCCCAAAGAAGGCGCTAGCTTTATACCACATCTTTCTTTAAAGTTCATACTCTGCCTCCTCATTGAGGGAAGTTTTACTGTCCACCAATAAGTGCTTTTGACTTCTAAGCGAGAATCATCTCAGGAGTTCGTCTCTTGTTTCTCTCATCTCTTGTTTCATTTTCAATGGTTGGCAGATTTATCAGATTGCTGTTCTTATTAACCTTTTCCTTACGGCAACTGTTGTACCAGAAAATTTTTTACCTTTGAATGCGGGTCGATACAACTGTTGTACCAGACACAAGGGAGGATTTTTCACTCCCCGCATTCAACACAGTTATTCTAATTTAAGTCCCCGTAGACTAAAGGCTAAGGGTAACAGTGGCTTCGTGTCAGAAGTTCGACTTCGGTACTGGAGGGTCGAGGACTCGAGACCTTATTTCACGAAACATTCGCTGAGTGACGGGCAATTGACCTCCCTCTGGTATGGTGCGGCAGTTTGGAGAAAGGGAAACTCAGGTGCCTTCCTCGCTATTTGACAATGGTTCAAAATTACGAGATAGTCCCAATATAGCCCTCGTGTAACTTCAAAACTGGGCATTAATATAAATAAGCTAAAGTAAGCATTTTCCTGTTAAAAGTAGAGTAAGCTATGTTTTTGATACATCCGCATTTTTTTTTCTTCATGTGAGACGCAAAACAATTGTAGATCCATTTATGGACGAAAGTACGCTTTAATGAAATCAAATTCACTCACACAATCAATTTTCTTTTATATTCGACCCTACCCTACTTTCATCTATTACTTCGCACTTTAGCGAATTTTTTTTTCGTTGCTCGAAAGCCTAAAATAATTGAGAATTCCTTATGATGCTGCAACTTTTTAAGATTTATTTTTAACAACTAGAAATCCTTTATTCTGTTAAGAGACAGCTTAATATCGTTTACAGAACTTATTTTCGCGAAATAATTTCAAAGAACTATTTCACATTCATGTTTAAATGCTCACAATTTTTTTTGCTCGTTAGAAGTGACATCTAAATGGGCACTGGAACCGAAACAGAATTATCAAAACTTGAAGATTTCAAAACCATTAATCCTGTATGTCAATCCACAATAAATTATTTTTAAGCAAACAAAAATAAAGGAAAAATTCAAAGAAGAATAACAGATTTCTTGTCTTAAATAAGAGCGGTTTTTATAAAATTTGTTTTTCTAAAATAAACGTTCATAAAATGAATAAAAATCTCTTATGCTCCGTACATTACATTACATTACACCACCTGCATCCTCGTGTTTAGAGCTATTTGGCTCCTTTCCGGTTTGGATGGATGGAGGTGATTTTTTTTTATAGAAAGGACAAAAACAAATAACAGGTACAAAAACAAATAATAATGAAAAAAGAAACATACACTGGACAGAATAACATAGAAAACAAAACAAAATGGAAAAAATAAAAATATGTAGAGAAAAAAAAGAAGAGTCATAAGTAGCCGGAAGTATGTGTCAGTTGTCAGTCTGGGTGGATGCGTGCTCAATGATAATCCTCTACAATGAGATTTTTCTCATCACATATTAAGCCCATTAGGAGTCGAAGTCGGTTTCTTGATAAGTTATTCGTAAGAACGTTTTTCGACCACTGTAATTTAAGTGACACTGTAGGAGTTTGGAAATGCCAAGAGAGGGTAAAGCGACATTTTGTGGCATAGTGCATTGGATCTCCTTTTTCTCCGCACGAGCAGTTGTCATGTGTTCGAAGATTTAAACG
The DNA here is from genome assembly GCA_013235015.1 of Araneus ventricosus. Taxonomy (NCBI): domain Eukaryota; kingdom Metazoa; phylum Arthropoda; class Arachnida; order Araneae; family Araneidae; genus Araneus; species Araneus ventricosus. The sequence continues at coordinate 3,020,487 of BGPR01000024.1, forward strand.
ATGAAGTTATGAAGGGAAGGTCCCCTGTCCTGTAACGAACATTAGCTCTACTTTATTCCATCCTACTGGCTTGTTTGAGACTTTACTGATTATGCTCCGTACAAGCAATTTTCGTGTAACTAAAAAAAGTGAAAAAATAAAGACAAAAAAAATTCTGCTTTATAGAAAATGCCATTTCATCTTTGAAAATTTTCCTTTTCAAAACACTCTGCTATCAGAAAAGCCTTACATCTTACTTTTATTACGAGACTTTTTATTTCTGGAGCAGTTCTTTATAAATGAACAAAAAGTGTTATTATTATTTTATAAAAAGTAGTTCTTTCGAAACAAAAGTAGGCAGAAAGAATTGTCTAATATAAAAATTAAATTATTTCATATCTTAAAAATATTTTGCAAACTTCGACTCGGGTGGAGAGAAGAGGCATAAATTGACCTGAATAATGTTCTTTAAAAGTTAGCGGAGTAACACTTTTCAGGAAAGTACTACAAAGTGTCATTCTGAAATTCACTATTTCTGAGAGGAAATTCTAAGGTTCTTGCTGTTGATATCTAAGCATGAAATCAAAATAGGAGGAAGGAAGATGCTTGTGGGATACAGTAAAAATGGGTTAAACTTTTTTTTCTTTTTTAGAAACCTGTTAAATTTTTCCTGAAGTTTCTTATAAAGCAATATGTATAAATGTAGGAAAGCTGCATATATCGTCGCTTATCAAGCTATGCCACCTATCTCAATTATTTGAAATTCCAAAAAGGAAGACAATACTCAAATGTTCTCATCCAATAAAGAATATTTTTGAATTTATTTAACATCTGATATAGACATGAGGAAGCATATTCCTACCCATTGTGAGAAAAAAATGAAGAAATATTAGTTATTGGCTGCGAAAATTGAGTATTTCCTTTCACTTTAAAATTTCAAGAATTGAGATAGATGCTGTTGCTTGTTAAGCGGTGATATAATTCAAAAATATAGGCTTTATCCTTAATTATAATTTTTTTACAGAGATATCGACAGTATCCTGCTCGAAGTTGTACTGACATTTATATTACGTTAAAAGAAATCTCCATGAAACTTTTTAAAATGGAATTCTGGCATAGAAACAGGGAAGTACTTTCGCTGGTATGTTTAATCTTTGGGCCCTCTGAGTGCCTGAGGAGTACTTTTCCTTTGTATTTCACCATTAGCAATGAAAAAACTAACACAAAAGGACAGGGGAATAAAACTATCTATAATTGGATGGGGGTACGAACATTAATTCTTGTGGGGGGAAGAGGAGGTTGATAAAATCCTTATGACAATCATTCCAGCATCTATGTCCGTAAGGAAAAGTTTTTAAGTTTTATAAAAAAAACCCTTACATTTAGGAAAATTAGAAGAAGCAATTCTAATTCTTATTGCATTTTGTGATCCGAGGACTTCTAAAGGCCCAGTTTCAATCCAAAGCATTATCTTCTACATTAGATTCTCAAGGATCTACTGGAATTCTAATTCCTGCTGCATATTGTTGTCCGAGGACTTCTAAAGGCCCCCAGTTTCAATCCAAAGCATTTTCTTCTATATTAGACTCTCACAGAGCTACTGGAATACTAATTACTGTTGTAGGTCAAACGAGTCAGCAATTTTATCAATAGCGATTTATTTTATCTGGATAATGAGCTGAATCTTAATATTCTGCAACACATATTGATGCCACAGGTTAATTTATTTTACACTGACTTTAAAATACAAGTTTTTATTTGAGATATTTTTAGTGTATTTTATTCGTAATCACCTTACATTTTTAAAGACTGTTCTCTTTTTTTATGAGAAGGGATTTTTTTCAAGACAAATTCTATTCAAAAAGCGTGTTTTTTCATTATTTCCATCAAATATTCTTTGAAATTAAAAAGACTTGAAAGAAACAGAATTGATTTTGTTGATGATATTTTTCAGATTTATTTTTACTGAATGGAATAATTAATGCCATTTACGGCTAAATCAATCAAAACCGATTAATGAACGTTTTTATAATTAAATGTTAAAAGACGATTTAATTCATTTCAGTGAGTAGTCGTAAAGGCTTTTACTATAAATTTTCTCTCTATATTTCGAATGAAAGTTGTTCGGAAATAAAAACCCGTAATCAAACCTTAGAGTGATATCCATATGGAGAGTCCGTGGTAAACACTTTTATCCTTCTGAGTGTTTTAATTTTATTATTATTGAAACAGCAGTAAAAGGAATCTTTCAAATTCGCCACTACAAATAAGAAACGCTCGAATGATGCAGGTTTCCTAACGGTTTCATGGATTATGTACTTTTTCCAATAACAGTATTCAATACTGTTCAGTTAAATTTATATCTTTGATGGCTTTTGAATCCAACTTTGCAAAATATTTTTACGACGCAGCCGATTTTAAATAAAAATATAGAAGCACAGATGAAAGAGTTTTATTTTTATTTCAGACGATTCTCCTTTCTTACTTTTGCTTTGGAAGAACTACTTTTTGCGAAAAAAATTATTTTTTATTGATGGCATTCATAGAGCTACAGGAGAGAGAAAAAGTCTAAAAATAATAATATTAGGATGCGAGGTTTTCGAATAAAATAGAAATGAGAAAATGCTTGCAAAAGAAATTTTTCAAGGACAAAATGGCACTTGCTGCTGCAGTAGGTTTTGTTGTTTATTGCTTATTTTCTTCGGTGGAGTACGAAATTCGCTTGTATTGCGCTTTTTATTCTTTTTAATTTTTGGGGGTCTTTCTTATTTTTGAAAAGCACATTTAATAAAAGCAGCTCCGTGAAGAAAAGAAAGTTGTTTTCCTTCTTTGAATTTTACATTTTTGTTTGCACTGCAAATAAGTGATTACAGCTTGATGTAAGATATTAATAGTTTTGAAATTTTGTGCTCGTGGTGGCTGGGTTTTGGACGAAATACTTTTCACAAAAATGTTTTTTTTCTATGTATTACCATAAAGTGTTTATCAAGTAGATAATTTGGAATACAAAATCGTTGTTTGTTATAAAAATGATGTCTACAAATAATTTGTGATTAAATGTATCTTTGATGACTTAAAAGATTTCAAATCTCTAAACGTGAACTTGTACCAGTGGATAGTGAAGAAAAACGGGGCACCAGCATCTGATGGGTGGATACTAGAACTTGTTGAAGAGATTTTTTTAAATGAAAATAAGAAGTGGTTTGGAATGATTATGTATTTTTGATTGAATAGTGGATGTTTCCCGAGGAGTTGGAAAGGGTCCAAAATTTTACTTCTTCCGAAAGAGGGAAAGTTACTTCATATAGACCTATGAAGTAACTATTAAAGCTAGTTACTTCATATAGACCTATCTGCCTTCTCCCAGTTTGGGGAAAGGTAACAAATCCTCTTATGTACTTTTTTGAAGTAAAAGGAATTCTGGATGTTAACGAATATGGTTTTAGAAGAGGTACGTATACAGCGACAGCATTGACAGAGATTTCAAACTTTCTGGATAGTGCTAAATTGCAGAAAATTATTTCCTGTATGATTTCTTTGGACATTGCCAATGCGTTTAATTCCATCCTTTGGAGCCATATTAAACAACTAATGCAGAAAAAGCACATTTCTTACAGGATTAGGGACTTTTAAATAATTTTCTTAAGGCTAGAACGGTGGCATTGTCCAACGGAGAAACTTGGGAATATAATTAGGTCTAAATATTTTTGATGAAAAAAATAACTTCCGAAGGATTTAGAATCTTTATCCTTTGGAATGGAATCTACATCATATGGAATTTATAAATATTCATAATATTTCAAAATTTCTAAGATAAGAAGAACGAACCAGAAAAGTGAAGCTAGCATTGAGCATGGAGCTAGGTAGTATTGTGATTTTATGTTTAAGATTTAATATATAAAATCTAAGGGAAAGAGTTTCTTGATTGCATGACTGTAATAATTTTTGAAGCAAAATTCTTCCCGAATCCTCCCCATTATATCATCCATATTATTTTCCAAATGAGTGATTACCATTCATACGTGTGACAAACAGAAATTTTAGTGTTAGTAATGTACATATAATTACAAAAATAATTATATTTAAACGGTCCAAATAATAAAAAAACGAAACCAAATAAGATTGAAACAGGAGATGTAAAAAGACTACTATAGCGTATCATCTGTACAAATGAAACTTCATTTAGCTTCTCATTAGGTGCCTGATTAAGAAGAATATTTTTCATTGAATGAGCTGCTCAAGGTGATTATAACAATTTACGAGTTCCTCATACATCTTAGATGTCTGTCGAAAATAATAATCCTTCCAAAAATTTAAACACTCGAATTATTTAAAAATATTCATTCATACAAGAAATATGTTTTTGATGAAAAATATCATTTCCAAAGGATTTAGAATTTAGATGGAATTTATAAATATTCATAACATTTCAAAACTTCCAAGATAAAGAGAACGAGCAAGAAAAGTGAAACTAGCATTGAGTGTATGGGGCAAAATCCCTCCATCTTGTTCGCATTTTTATTTCATGTTTAAGGTAGAAATAAAAACAATCTCGGAAATTCGCAGCACCAAATAATAAAACATATGAATGCAGTCTTCCTAATGAAGATATTTCCTCCAATAAATAAATATAACATTATTCGGGTAAATTTATGTATTTTCTCGCTCTATAAACCCTAGTTCTAAAATATATTTTATGTTGGGCAGACAATTTTATGCATAGAACAAATTTAATTAAAATTTAAAACTATTTTTGGAATAAAAATATAATTTTTTGTTATAGTTTTAAACAAGAATTTGCGAGAGAAAAATTTAAAAATAAAAGTAATAATAATATGTGAAATTTCCTGATAAAATTGAAAACAGAAAGAATCTTGTGAAGGAAAATTTTCGGGGATGAAATGGCACTTGCTGAGGTACATTTTATTGCTTATTGTTTCTTTTCTTTGGATATGCAACAGGTGGCTTCCATGTTCGTGCTCTCTGTTTTCTTATTTCATTTTTTCTGCTTTTTTAAAATTTCAGATTAAAAAAATTCAATAGAATCTATGAAAGAAAGATATCTCTAATTCTTTCTTGAAATTTTACACTTCTGCTGGCATTGAAATTAAATATTAGCTCCTGGATGTATTTTTAATAGCTTTCGTAGATTCTGTTTCAGTGCGATTTTTTAAGTATAAGATTTATCCGAAGTATCCGAAGTTCTCTTAGCACTTCACTTAAGCATAAAAATGCTACCGTTAAAACGTTCTCACACAAATCACCAAAAAGCATAGTCAAAGCAATTTTAAATCATTTCCCAAAACTTTATTTTTTTGTTTAGAATGTAAGGCTTATCCAGCATTTTGATTAATTTATTCTGAATGGATTATAACGTTTCTGTTTGTTAAAAATGAATTTGGGAAAGTAGGGACATTTTTATAAATTCTATTTTTTCAAGGTTTTTTTTGAACTTCAAATGCAAGTTGATAAAAACAGTTTACAATAATACCGATGCATGAAAGAACATTATAACTATTAATAATAATCCATCGTGAGATAAGGTTTACGGTAATGACAAGACATGAAAAATGTTCAAATCCAGAAAGTAAAGGTGTCATTTATCTTAAATTTAACATACATTATAAATGCAACACCATAAAGTCGAGCAGCGGCGACCTGGTGACAGAGTCTAGCGAAGGATGTGGGTTATAGCCCCGACTGTAGTAAATACTGACCTGAGCGGGGTGTTGGTGAACTTTAAAGAGACTTTGGGTCTAAATCCTAGTTGATGTGGCTAGGAAGTTTGCAGATAGGCTGCCGGTCGGGAAAACGTCCTCTATCTGAATTTTCATCGACAAATGAAGTGGCATATCATTCTGTGAATTTTAAATTGTCGAAGAAATGTTTATATATTTATTTAATTATAATTTTCATACATTTTCAAAGAAATGTTTCTTCAAACGTAAATGTATTTGATCTCTAAGAAAAATTGCAGAAATCTTAGAGTAATAAATTTATAGTAACTCTGAGAGAGTTTTGATAAATTATATTCAAATAACTGCTTAGAGTGTTTGCGAACATGTATTAAAATTTTTAACAGCATTCGTGAATTATTGATAACATGCACCTTTATTTCAATAACGAGTACAATACAATTTTTATGCATTTCCACATGATGGTTGTCCTAGCTACACGATGAATACATTGTGATCGCTAAATCAATATTAAATTTACGAATTACTGTTATTCCTTACTGCAGTGAACAACAGAATGCGTTTCGAAATAATACATTTAGGAATTCTCTGCGAGAATTTAAATTTAAAGGTATCTAGTTTCAACTGCCTTCTGTTATTGGAGTTTCATCGATTACTTTCGTAATAAATACTACTGAATATTTCCTTATCGTAGAATTAAATTTAAGATTTTGTTTTCATTCATAATAATGCCGCAGTTGTCCGCCAGTACAAGGACTTTATTACCACAGTATAACCCCGAACTCGGAACCAGGACGGCAGTTTATACGTGAAACTTTGTTTTAAAAAAACCCTTTACAATCTTAGATTTTTTAACAATTTTGAATTCAAAATAACAGTGAATAAGAATTAAGCAGTTTTGAACGTAATAAAGAACAAATGAACTTATAAGAAACAACAAATAAAACATATAAGAAATATTTAACTTATCATGATGATTGTAAGAGAAGTTCCTCATTCTTGTAAAGCAAATCCATAAGATTTCGAATCTATCCCATGAAATAGGATCCAACATAGCTCTTTGCAACTATAGGTGTATAAGATATGCTGTAAGCAGGAGCGGCTCGTGCATAGGGATTGCGGTACTGCAGTAGACCCACTTTTATCCATTGTATAAATTTAATCAATTTATATTATTTCTCATTTAATGCATAAATCTATCAACAATCTAACCAAATTTTGCATTAAACAGTTCGATCTTCAAATAAACCGCGAATAAAAACTGAGGCAGAAAACTAAGTTTCCTATCTTATTTTTTCACTACCCCAAGATTATGCGCCGAGGAAATAGTAACTACAAGTAACTAGAACTGTCTAGCATTGCAACGCCGAATTCCATCTTGCGAGCACGCGTAGTTGCAGAGCGCAAGCTTTCCCCTTCCTTCTTCTACCCAGTTTTTAAGCTGAAGGGGAACTGTGAAATTCACAGCACCAGAGAAGCTAGAAACGGAGTTTCAAACATTTTTCCACAGCGGAAATTTTTCACGTGAAAACGTTTTTCCGCTCGTTACAGTGATGGTCGGTCGAACTTTCTTGTGTGACAAAATACCTTCAGATTTGAATCGCTAATAACTAAGAGACTAATAATGTGAAAAGAATGGTTTCCCCCACAACGGATAGATCACATCTGGAAGAGTTTGTCGCATAGTATTTTTTTGACTGTGACATAATCGTACCAGTGTAGATGCATGCGCGTGATTGTTATGAATTAGCTTTACTTAAGGTTATAAATAAGTGTAGCGTGGAAACGCGTTTAGCTAGGAGGTTGATTCTGGCGTCATTTGAAAGAGATTGAGGAGTATTACTAGGAGCCAAAGTGAGACAATAAAAATATTTATCAGAATATAAGTAAAAATCGGTATTAAATAAAAAATTTCAAACTCCGCATGTTTTTTGATTATAACATGCAGAGTTTTCTTTCGAATGGTATGAAACTTACAGAATACTTGACAATACGTAAAAGAAACATTGTATTAAAATTTGAATTCAAAAATCTGAATATAACGGAAAATATGAGCATTTGTAGTAAATAATGTTTTACTGTGCATACGCGAAATGTAGTTCTAAATACTGTCAACAGATAGCGTCATCAAAAGCTACTTTAAATAAAACATAAGAAAGACGCAGTTCGGGTCCGTGTCGTAGAATCGTGAAAACGTTGGGATAAAATCATAAAACAAGTGTGGCGTATTAATATGTAATTTAATTATCAATCTCTTTAATACAATATTTTCACAGAGTAGTATAATGGTTACAGAATAGATAAATCACAAATTTATAGCATTTAGCAAGGGTCTGGGTAGCTTGTGATTTATCTATTCTGTAACCATCATACTACTCTGTGTAATTATTGTATTAAAGAGATTGACAATTAAATTACATATTAATGCGAAAAACTTGTTTTATGGTTTTATCCCGACGTTCTCACGAAAATTCTACGACGCGGACCCTAACTGCGTCTTTCTTATTTTCGCGAGCCAAAACTTTGAAAATAAGTAAGGAAATGAAGAATAATTAATTATAAATAAAAATTTAATTCAGAAAAGTTTTTTATATTAATTAAATTTGAATGAAATTTCTTGCAATCCAAAGGACTTTTTCGGTAATTTTTATTTATAAGTGCTCATGAGAAATTTTCTGCGATACAAATGTTTTCAAAATTTTTTGCGTCCCCCAATATTCTGTTACAACCTATTTGGAATCACGATTCATAGTTTAAAAAGTCTTGATTTCGAATAAAGCACACTTCGCTTCAAGGAACAGAATTTCTGAAAAAATATTGATAAATATATTCCCATTTTAAATATCACAGTGCACTTTCGATAGATGTAATAGAATAAATTAATCTTTTTTTTTCTTTTTCTTTCGTCTTTTATTTAATGTTTTTTCTTTTCGTTTTCAATCTCTGGGATAAATTCAGGCCACAGAGGGAACTTTAATTTGACCTTAAAGTCATTTCCAAGACAGAAAATTTATCCCCACTTTTTATTTAGAATCTAAATGGCGAGTGGCCTTTGAAAATGTTCCCCATTTGGATTCTTTTTCCTTTGGGCTCTCAATCTTATTTCTTTAATTTTATTGTTTTCTAGTTTTAAAGTTTGGTTTTCTGTCAATTAATTTTGTATCTTTGTCATTGCAATTATCCTGGATTCTGCTACGTTTGCGCGTAACAGATAAATAGTTTTATTGTTTTCTGTGTCTCTTTTGTTTATTACTTTTCTGTGCATATTTTACTAAAATATTTGATACTTGAAATTGATATTTGTGGAATTTTTGGAGAATTGGGTGCCAGTTGGTGTATTGTGCCTGCCAACTGACCAGGATTCAGAATTATGAAGTCCGTCCCCAAAAATACCGTCGAGTAGCTCCACAGCGGGTCGTTGATCCAGAAAAATAATTAGTTATATCATCTCAAACACTATATGCCCAAAAGTATCCGCACACTTGCAGATTTTCACATTTTTTAGAATTTCTCCGGAATGGTTTAACTGACTACCTTTAAACTTCGGGCACGTGAATAATAGACAATAACTCACGTTTTACATTGAAGATTCGGTCCTGAGGGCAATTAGGGGATCGTCTACAAACTGATGAAGACAAAAACGTATTTAGCCCATATAACTATTAAATATATAACTATTTAATATATAACTATTTAAAGAAATAAGTTTAAAAAATATCAATTTGTGCATAATCCCTCATCATTTAGCTTCTCTTCGACAAGAGCTAAAATTCTGCTCGTTGTAATGCTGATATCTTTCTGAATACTAATGATATTGAACTGATTTGTTTTATATAAGTTGCCCTATATATCTGGCTTTACGGTTGTGAAAGAAAAATTACACTATATTTCGCGTATGCGCAGTAAAACAGTATTTACTAAAAGTGCTCATAATTCCTGTAATATTCAAACATTCGTTTCCAAATTTTTAAAAAAAAGGCTTCTCTAACATATTGTCATCTTCTCTGTAAGTTTCGTATAATATAACAGAAAACTCTGTATGTTATAAGCAAAAAACAAGTGGGAAAATTTGAGATTTTTTAAGAAAACTTTTATATCTTCCCAAATATTTATGCCGAGTTTACGAAAAAGTCTGTAAATATTATGCACATTATGCATTACCATTTCTGTGACTTTCATCTGGTTATCAGTATTTTGTGAAGCGAGGTGGGCCAAAAACGTTTTTGTCTTCATCAGTTTGTAGACGGTCCCCTAATTGTCCTCAGGACCGAATCTTCTTAATGTAAAATGTGAGTTATTGCCTATTCTTTACATGTCCGAAGTGTAAAGGCAGTCAGTTAAACCATTCCGGAGAAATTCTAAAAAAATGTGGAAATCCCGTGTATAGTGTATATGCCCGATTTGTAATCTCCATATCGCTAACTTATAGCAATATCCAGCTAAATTACAGTAATACATTGATTTCATCAAAGTTGGGGATTGAAATGATATTTGAGAAATTCATGCTGCGGATTTGTTTTCGTTGTTTCAGTAAAATGCTTTAAAAAGGAATGCCCGTTCTTCAACTGTCAACAACTGCAGTTTGAATGAACATCTTGATCACTTGGAAAACAAAACATTACCAGTAAATAGTAAGTAATGCTTTATCTCCTAGATGGGAACATTTCTTGTTTCTTGTCTGTTTTAACAAACTTCCTTTTTCAGTGACGCGAAAAAATTTTTTTCTTTATCACGACCCTTAATAATGAATTTCGAATAAGCAACATTTAGTAACCTTTTGTAATTTGCGTTAACATGCATGTAAAATAATTTCGGAGAAATGTATAATAATGAAATAAAACCGTACCTCTTTTTAAAAATCATATGATCTTTGAAAGAGGGAAAACGACAGAAATCAGAAGATATTAAGAGAAAATTTTGCACATTTTATGCCTATTTTTAATGTTGTAAAATCGTTCAAAAAATTTAAAAGTGCACACAAATCAAACCTCTATGCACTATGAAAGCATTATCTGTATGATCCACTACTTACAGCTAACAAGAATTTCGATAAGTTTCATTAACAATATTGTTGTTTTTTAAGAAGTTCATTTTATTTCTGTCAGAATCAGTACTTTTCAAACATGATTGTTTTAAAAATATCTATCAATTTTCTAATTACTTTTCTAACTATCTTTTAAGAAAAAAGGCTAGAGTGAACGGAAACTGAGAAACCTCAACCATATAGTTATGAAGTTGTAAAGTTGTTCCCCTGACATGCTAATCTTGGCGACAAACTTGGCAACTTGTTGATAAATTTTTGACCAAAAATTCAAAAGGAATCTTCTAGAAAATTCCTGAGTTCCATCTCTACTAGGAGTATGAAATATCAAGAACCTTCTAGAGATTACCATGTCGCTTCACTTCCTGTTGAAAAGGTATAAAAGCAAGCACTGAGACTAAGAATGAGGAGTTGGAGGTTGGTCGGCATTGAAGCTGGTGAAATGACATATTGAGCGCTATTGAAAGTGCTGTGTTTGATATTTTTTAGTGATCTGCGTCGTGTTTTGACTTATCAATTTATAAAAGTGCTGCTTATTTTTATTATCTGTGCTACGTTCTGTTTTTCTGGAATATTTCGTAAAATAAAAAGTCAATTGTTTTTTTACTATCCTGCTTGTTAATCTGCATTCACGTATATCCACCAGACGATTTGATTTATATTTTTGATTTATTTTTATTACAAAGCTTTCAAGCAGGAAGATTTTGATGATCGCATATTAAGCTTTCTTAAGAGAAAAAAGAAACACCTCTTCGACAGTAACACCAGAGAAAAAAACTCTTCTAAACCGGACGAAGATGCTACTGCTTCTCAGTTACACGTTCTGAATAACTTTCTCAGACAACTCCTCATTTAATGGTTGACGCTTTTATTGGAAGCGTTAATGATAGGTGGAAGCTTAAACGGTGCGGCTCCAAACTTAGCAGATGCGCGTGATTTACGGAAGAGTTGCATTTAAGATTAATAAAATCAATAATTCATTGCGCGTGAAGAAATAATGAAGGTATTATCTGTATGAGATACTACTTACAGTTAACAAGAGTTTTGATCAGTTTCAATAATAATAATATTATTTTCGTAAGAAGTATATTATATTTCTATCACAATCAATACTTCTCAAAGATCCGTTTTGTAAAAAAGTCTATCAAATATTTAATCATTTTCTCACTACCTTCTAAGAAAAATTACTAGTCTGGTGGAAAATCAAAAATCTCAATAATATTTTTTTGATTTCTTCACAAAGCTTTCAAGGAGTAAGATTTTGATCGTATATTAAGCTTTGTTAAGAGAAAAAAGAAACGCCTCTTCGTCTTTGACACCAGGGAAAGAAATCTTCTAAAGCGGCTGATGTAAATGCTTCTCGGTTATGTGTTCCGAATAACTTTCCCATACACTTCTTCTTTAATGGTTGACGCTTTTATTGGAAGCTTTAATGATAAGTGGAAGCTTAAACGGTGCGGCTCCAAACTTAGCAGACGAGTGTGATTTACGAAAGAGCTGCATTAAAGAGCTAGCTATAAAATCAATATTTAACAGAGCGTGAGTAAAAACAATTTAGAAGAAAAGATTTTAAGGATATGGATAGGTAAGACAGTATAAATTATTTACTAAGAATATCTAGGAAACTAAACAGTTAATCAAAGTGCTTCGAATAGAGTCAGTTTTGTTAAGAGTGCAATGGAATTTACCAGGGAAATTTTTCAATTTATGAGAAATGGTTGTGGAACTTTTGTCAGTGCTTTATTATGTAATTTTTATTAGGAACGGAAGAAGACGTGAAAGTTTTAAAAGTTTGTAGATTTCAAGATAATTCATGCACTTTTACAATAAAATTATAATCATTCCTCAAGATTTTTCAAACTGTAGTTTCATGGTATTTTTATTTTTTGCCAGCTGAATAATATTTGAAGCGCAGCTTTTGCTTCAAACGCAAAAGAAAACTTAAAACATTTACGAAATTTACAGATATAAGGACATCAAAATAATTCATATTTATTAATGACTAGCCGCCTTCGGCGACCAGCTTGTTCGCCGGGAATATAATTTCAATTGAATCTCTTGTGTAAAATTTGATATTCATGGTTCAAATCGTGATAGACATTTAACTCATGTTCTTTTTGTAGCTTCTTCCTATTCTGCTCGTTGTCTGTATGAACGTCCTTAATGGAGTCCAGTAACTGTCTGTGTCATGTATCATACAATGGCGTCATCTTCACTCTCTTATTCCTCTTGAAAATATGCATTTGATTTTAACTTTAAAACGGCCGGCACATTTTACTTCCAGCAGCATGTTAGCTGCATGAAAATATGCTAATTAAAGCATATCATTAAACATAAAAAAATATTACTTTAGTTTTCAACAATGGGAAAAAAGCACGCAAATAAATATTTGTTTAAATAATGAAAATGGTTTGAATTGCATTGTAACAATGAAAAGTATTGTTGTAAATACTTTACAAGTACAATACAAGTATTGTTGTTGCCAAAAATATTTTTAAAAATTCATTAAAATTAGAGAAAAAATCGTACGACAGCTTAATTGATATAATTGAAAAGATAATTCTTTTTCACTTTCAGGTTGTGTAAAAATTTTTGAGCTTTAATATTTTCGGAAGTTATTAAGGATAAACGCCGAAAATTGGATTAATTTTTTATTAATTAAAATTTCAAAAAGGGCTCCGATGTTCACATTCCCACCTTCCAAAGTATGTTTGTACCAAATTTCGTCGCTCTAGCTGCGGTGTGCCCTGCAGAGAGCTGACACACAAACATTCTCCTTTATTATTAGTAGACACTAAAATATTCATATATATGTTTTTAATTTTCGAAGCAAAAATGTTGATATATTCGGGTCATATTAAAATTAGTTTCTTCAGTCCAATGTGCCTGTGAGTTTTTGATTTAACATGTGTAGGAACAAATCCGAAGATACCTCTGTGAGTGCCCGTATGGTGATCGGGTTGTTATACCAACGAGCAAAACCGAATTTCATAATTTAATTTCTTTCTCCCAAACATTTACAAATTTTAGATATTAGAAAATATTCCTTCACCGTGAAGATTAAAAGAAAATAAAGAGTTCTAGTTCACTCAATTTGCTTTTCAGCAGTTGGCAAAAATCAAATCATTAATTTTGTCTTCATTTACATTTTTTTTCTTTTATCTTATATTACAGACCTCATATTTTGTAAATGCAGTGTTTCTTTTAAATGTTAAAAGAAAATTCACGAAATTCTACGTTTTAAGATAAAAAAAAAGGAAAACCGATTTACATTGTTTCAAAAAATCTAAACTTACAGAGTGAAAACGTGAATTAAATAAAAATATGAAGAACAATTTAACGCGATATTTCAGTGGGATATGGAAGCTGTATAAGTTTCATACATTTCATGCGAAAATAATAAAAATATATCAATGAATTTAGCTGAATATTTTTCCACAGCAGAAGAATACGATAATAAGATTGATGTGAACGTTTCAGAACAATACCTCATAAGTTAGAAACTTTACTTAGAAACTCCTTATTACCAATTTATTTCCATGGGCTTCCCTTGCTAAGTCTTTTACTTTGCCTTACTTTGTACCATCTGCTTAAAATAATTTCCTAATTCTTTTTCCCACACGCGCTAATGAACATTGATTTTGTTGCTCTTGAATGCAACTCTCCCTTCAATCTCGCATGTACTAAATTTGGAGCCAAACCAGTGGCGTAGCTGAAACTTTTGCCGCCCGGTGTGAGCTTGCAACCTGCCGCCCTTTCTTTACAAGATACAACCTCAAAAAATAATAATAAATTCCAGGGAAAGATACTTCTTAAGTTTCGTAATTCGTCGTTCGACGCCCTCAATGTCTACTGATAGGTTGCGAAATCGCGGGTCCACCACCGGTATTACTTTCATATATCGTCAATTTACCAACAAAAGGCAAAATATACGAAACAATTAAGTCTTTTTTTCATGCACACACTGATTGAACTAGTGTCGCTGCTTTTCTTGGTCATGAAATTTTTTTCCTGCATGTCTGATTTTGCCGCCCTTTTCGAAATGCTGCCCGCTCCATTAAAGTTTAGTGTTAGGGATATGTAGTAATGAATGAATAAATTATAAAAATATATGTTTATTAACATTCAACATACCAACACTAAATTAGACATTGCAATGAAAGGATGAATCGTTGTTCAGAATAGAATGTTTTAATAAGAATGTTCTTTCAAGATGTTCTTATCAAAATGTTATTATCGCATCAAAGAGCTGCCAATGGCGAAATTTGACGCATCGGTCCAAACACTTAAGGTAGCACCAGGAATTGGAAGCTTAAGAAGAATTGTATCAGCTTATTCTGTTTTAGCAGCAGTAAATGAAGTTTCAGCTTCTTCAGTCTATTCAAGAGGGTTTTCAGGGTTTTTCGATGGACGAAAAGGTTTCTTTTTTTTGCGTGACCTAAAGATTTTAAATCAGATTGTTTTTAGAACAGCTGGTATTCTGATACATCTCACTACAGAAGAATGTGCTATCATTAATGGTTCCGATAAAAGCGTCAATAATTTAAGAAGGATGGTATGGGGAAGTTAGTTAGAAAACGTAACTGAGAAGCATTAACACTTTCGTCCGGGGTCAATAGGGGAATTTTTGGTTAATTCATGCTAATGATCAAAAAACGTCATTTTTTTTCTTTAGAAAGCTGAATATTCAATCGACTAATTTTCCTGCTCGAAGCAGCAAAAACACCACGAAAAGGTTTGTCGCTCTTTTTAACATTTTTGAATTGCAGCATTTTTTGTTACGTATGGAGGGTTCAAATTAAAGTTCATTTCTGAGAAAACAGGTGTCAAAGTTTATTAATCGCATTTAACATAATAATGGACTTCTAACTGTTCTTGCTGCTGCTGCATAAGAATTGAACAACTGGATTAAATCATTATTACACAAAAAATATAACATTTCTGCATTACAATTGCAGTGTTAGTGCAAAATGCACAAAACTTGGACTTCGTTCGCTTTAACTCTGAACCCTCCTAGTTACGCCCGCTTTTTGTACCATTTCCATTTCCATAACCCATGCCGCCCACCTCACCTGTTGGGATTGGGTCTTGTGGTGTCTTGGCCTATGAGCGACCAAGTGTGAACAAATAAGTGCAATGCTTAGGTTGATCTAAGTAATTTTATTTACACTTCACAGCTATAATTTAAATAACAAGTTCTTGTGTAAGCAATCTGGAGTAAGTGATTATTTACAAAGTTCGTTCATTCGAGTGTAAAGTTCGTTTAAAGTTCGATGGAGTCAGAGTTCCACAAGAGATGGAGATCCAGACTAATTTCCCTATCCGGGTGATAGCCTAAGCACAAGACTGCAAGGAGTGCTCGAAATTCGATGAGCCGAGATTTCGGAATAATTGCTGATTCTCAGCGATCGTTGCCTAAGTACGAATCAATTCGGGACTTTAATTCACAGCTCTTTTGCACTGCCGGAGACAGAAAACGCCGTTTGGAGTCTCACTAATTCGGTTCTTCACCGCTCTCCTCCTTCCAACTCACCCCCCGTTTTTGTCCCTACTTTAAGAGGTGGAGCTCCGCCTTCCTTTCACTCCACTGGACAACCAGACTCCTGGGCGACCAACGACTAAACTTCCATGTCCCCAATGGTCAATTCCGACCGTGGGATGGTTCCTGAGTTTCATAACCACAGTAGCTATGCAGGTGTGACATGAAAGAGCACCGCTAATTACCTGATAGCCGACCCAAATGCGCTCTCTGACAGATATTTATTCATGTGTATTGTGGTCGCTATCAGCTTGCAGCTATTACCTTCGCGAATGTCCTCTTAGTGACCACCAGGTGTAGTTGGCTTGCGGTTTACGGTTGAAGTGAAAGGTACTTGCCTCTCTTCTCGTGGGAAAATGTCCTTGTGGGAAGGAAAACATCACAGCCTAGAGAGCTCTTGTATTCTGAGTTCAGGGACAGATGGCGCTGCTGTTCTTGTTTACTTGTAGTGTTCAGTCCATGACGCTCTTGTGTGGTGTGCCTCTTTTTAAGTTATGTTTTTGTGGTTATTCAAAATACCTCCATATATTGATTTTAAAAAAATGTGAAACTTTTTTTCGTTATTAAAAGTATGTAAAAAAGTCAATAGAAATACAAACCGAATGATTTAATAAGTCATAAAATTTTTATCATTGTCGGATGATTTTAATATTTTAATAATCGCATGTTATTTAATCAGACATACAAAAGATTATTTTTAATTTATTATTTAAAAAATTGTTAAAATTAAAGTAAGCACAATACAACTTTAAAACTAACACCACTAAAAATATAAGGTTCTATATATTAAAATGGGATAAAAATCATTTTCATGTGGTAATTCTTCCGAAAGTTATCGGCAAAAAAATGGCCGAAAACGAAAACATTTTGATTCTTTCTTTAATAATTAAAATTTAATCTAAAAATTGGAAACATGCATATTATTAACGTCCAAAGTATACCTGCGTCAAATTTAGTAGCTATAGGTTGAACTGACTGTTCTGGAGATCTTCATCAGACATGCTTTAGACAGACTTTCATCTTTTTTATTATTAGAGATGCGTCTTTTAGAACTATAATTTTTGAATTATCATTTATTATACTATAAGTCATTCATAAATATTATTTTTTTGCTGAAATTTTCATTTTTAGTAGCTCTGTTCGAAAAAAAACTTAACTTCGTCTTATATAAGGAATTCAAAATTCTCAATAAAAACCGGAAAGTAAAGGATTTCAATTTTTCTCTCTTGAGTGAATTGAATATTTGCTGCGCATTTTTCTAGTGTTAGTAGTTTTCATCTAAGTCTTTTCTGCTCTTTATTTCCTCCTTTTTGATTTATTTAACAAATAATCAAATATTTATCAGTTCATGTGGGTGAATTTTATTTTACAGAATAAGTTCGATGTTAAAAATACCATACTGTGAATTTCAGAGCTCTACTCGAAAATTCAAATCAAAATTTTTGTCTAGTATTTTAAATCTTGAACTCTTATCTTTCTCTTCTCTATTTGATGTCTCCTCTTAAAATACACAGCATACGATTATATTCTTTTTTAATTATGCATAGGAAAATAGTTGTGTTCGCTATTTTACTACAAATACGATTAAACTTAACCTTGTAGACTTAGACAGCAAATAAACTTTTTTATGAAAATTCTCCACTGTTTGCATTAAAAGCATGAATCCAACGGAATATCACTCCTACTTAAGAGCTTAAATGGATTTACATGATATATATTCTAGATTAATGTAATCTTGTTCAGAGCTTACCATTTTCAAACATCCTTACATAGATATACTATTCATTTATCTTTATTTGTAGGAAGTTTGGGTAAATGGTTAATATTCAAAATATATTGTGTGAGCTTCACATATTTATTCTCATTCAGAAAATGGAAATCTTTTCCATTTCTAATAAAAGTTTTAATAGTTAACTGTGAAATCTGACTTCGTGTGGGATGCCTACTTTTTGTGTGGAATGCTAAAATAAGATGGCAACGTTTTCAGTAAATATTTGTTTATTAGAATGACGAGGTTGACTGAGAATGTATTGATATTCTGAATATATTATGAATTGAGAATATGTTGATATTCTCTTTTCCTGAACTAATATTCGAAATATATTGATTCAGGAAAAATTGAATAAAATTGCCCATTCAAACTATTCAGGGAAGAATTTCTGAAAGTGAAAATTGATGTAATAATATTTAATATATTTACTTATGCAACAATTTGATAAAGACAGAAGAATTCAACTATTTTTTTTCCGAAATAGTATGCAACAGATTTTTACATTAATGCGAAAAAAACCTAAACGTAAATGTTTGTTAGGCTTAGGAATGTTTTAAAAAGAACATTAAATTGATACAAAATTAAAATGTTAAAACATGAAAAAAAGGGTGTAATTTCCTTAAACGTATCAAAAGACAAAATTAAATTTCTTTTGAGCACGAAAATCCAACTATTGGGAAGTAGAAAAATAAAGTTGATATTTTAGTCAGTCATCAACTTTCCAACACTAACATTACCGTACTGGAAAATTCAATATCATTTAAATGTAATTGATGATCTAATAAGTTATCTAGTAAGAAAATATCTTAAAATCTAAATACAGAAGAATCAATTTTATTTTAAATTCATAAATTTGGGTTCGTAGTTACGAAGTCAGCTTTAATGATTGGATGTACATACATTGACGTTCAAATCAGAAACAAATGAATATCACAGATGAATTAATTTGGAACGTAAATTTAAGAGTTCAAGGCTCTTTGCACTTTTAAGAGAACTGTAATTAATGACTCTCTTTCCCCAACTCGCTCGGAAACTTTTACGACAGCGGAATTTCTTTCTTGAGACAACTGCTGATTTATCAACGTCAGAGTTCCCGCAGCGGAAGTATTCATGCTAACTCCTTTCAACTACTTTAATCGAGATTGTGTTACTGTTATCTAATTTTAAATCCTCTTGGTTGCTGTTACTTTATCTCATTTAAAATGTGTCCGAATCGCAGCAATTAATGCATTTGCTTAAGCTTCTGTTGTACGATATGAAAAGTTTATAACTCGAAGCTGTTGAAGGAGAATGTCAAATTCGCGAGTTGTATGCTTAACATACTGATTTTATTTTGCGTCCTAACCTGAATAAGTAAACATAATGAAAATGTATATAAAAATTGCTCTTCTAGGGGGATGATTTTTTTTAAAATTTTGAAGGCAAGTTTTCTATTATCCTTCGATTATGTCTGTGAATATTGAAATAATCACTAATAATTGGTTTTTATCTTAAAAATGATTTCTTACAACACATTTGCATTACCATAATTTGCCTATTTTATGGTCCGAATATTTAATAAAATTGAAGTTAAATGGTACCGTCGGGATAATATCATAAAACAAGTATTTCGCATTAATATGTAATTATCAATCTCTTTAATACAATATTTACACAGATAGTATAATGGTTACAGAATAGATAAATCACAAGCTACCACAGACCCTTGTTACATGCGATAAACTTGTGATTTATCTATTCTGTAACCATTATACTACTCTGTGTAAATATTGTAGTAAAGAGATAGATAATTAAATTACATATTAATGCGAAATACTTGTTTTATGATATTATCCCGACGTTTTCTAAAAATCTACGACGCGGACCCGAACTACGCCTTTCTTATGTTTTTTTCCTTGTTTATCATCTTTAAACCAAAATATTAGGAATATCTTGTATTTAGTGAATATTCGAATCAATATCCAGTAGACTAACATGAGACACATTTCATTTAGTCATTTGACAAATGAATTGCGTGTTTGCAACGCTAGTTAAAAATGTGTACAGTGAACGCCGCCTGATCACTTTAGGACAAAGTCAACACCACTTCCGAATGACCAGTACATCCAAAATGCCTTAAAAATAAAAATCCATTGGTGTACAAGGATCAGAGGCGTAGCCACTTTTAGGTGGCGTTATGGGGACAAAACATCAGTGCGTTCAAGCCACTTTTTAAAGTCAAACATAATGAAGGGGTGAAAAAATAACAGCGATTTAACCCTTACTAAGCCACTGATGCCGATTGGGGAGATAAAAGTCACATTTTACCCCTGACACCACTTACTCTAGCTACGCCACAGATAAAGATAGCAGAAGAAACAGTCTCAGGAACTTAAACTTCTGAGAACTAAGCTATAATTTAGTTGTGCGAAGCTAATATCGTCAATAAGGAGCTTATAGATTTTGAATGAAATAGGGAGAACTTTTTTGAATTTGTGGTATGTTTTTGCTCCAATAAGAAATTCAATTTCTTCAAATTAATAATACTCTCAGTTTTATGATGCAGCTATGAGAGTTCAATATGGCAAAAGACTTATCTCTCGGAACTTGCTAAGCGAAACTAATGCTTTTATCAATAAAACAGTGAAATGAGCCAGGAAAAGGAGCTGTGAAAAAGCGTGTGCGACTAGCTAAAAACAAACAAATCCCATTATGTTCATAAAAAAATAAGGCCTTTCTCAAATATTTGTGTTATAATATTTTGTCCTTTCTGTTTATATAAAGGTTTAATTGGCGTCTCTAGGGTAATTGAGAACACATCGAGTAAAAATTAAGAACGTATCTGTAAGTAAGGCTGGTTAAATAATAAATTATTTTCGAAAAGAGTCATTCTTTAATGAACCCTGTAGAACATGATTATGCATTCATAAACAATATAGACCTCTTCTTCATCGCCTAATATCATTTTAATGAGAAAAAATGAGAGAGTCTGCAAAATTCGTCTCTAATGCCCAAACAGACTTTAAGAGAAAGAAAATGTTTCAACATCGTTTCACCCATAATAATAGTTCAGCTTTCAATTGTTCCTTGGGAGTCTATTCCAAAAAACAATGACGGGAGGCTGTCTTTTTCAAACAGCCGCTGATGTTAAAGGCGTAGGACTACTTTAATCTCGCGAATCTTTTCCGATTTTCAATTTTTTTGTAACTTCTGTTGTTATCCTTTATCTATAAAATAAGGCATTAGTTATACTTAAAACATATGTACCGAGATATAGAGTATCGCGTCACCAATTCATGCGTATTTTTATTCAACTTCGCGACTCAGTAGTCGTTGAACTACAATTCCGATTTCCAATTTTTTAGTAACTTCTGTTGTTACCCTTTAACTCTAAAATAAGACATTAGTTATGTTTTTAACATATGTAGTTACCGAGATATAGAGGATCTCCAGTGCAACGTTTTTTGTGGCGTTTTGTGAATCAAATGTGCCAAATGAATCAAATTCCTTCCTGAGACCCTAATGGGAGTAACGTAGTCCTACGTTAATATTAATAATAAATTGATTTGTATGTGAAAGCTTCAGGGCCTAGAGGACCACAATATACAAACCGTGATATATGTGAAGACACGATCTTTTATAAACGGGTGGTAGAGGTGCTGTTTTACAATGTCAATAGAATATTATCTCCTCCCACCCACCCCTAAGAGTTATTATCTATTCTCCTATGCCTCTGTGAATAGATTTACCCCACTTTCTTTGTGCATCTATCACCTCAAGTGTATCATCTAGCTTACTGTGCGACTCTTTCCTTATGGTCGATACAGATGCTGTAGTATTAAGTGATTAGCATGTCAGCTCCCCCCATCCAAGAATTATTACACAGGCCAACATTTCTTTGGTTCTGTGGTATTTGGAGCTGATTTCATATGAATTTGATGCCCTGAATTCAAATATGGCATTAGGTTTTGCCTAGGAGCTCAAATTGCTGATATATATAATTTTAGTGAAATATACGTTACACTATTTTAAGTTAAATCCATGAATCAAATTTAAAAAATATGTAAGGAATTTTTATTATTATATTATAAAAATATTATTATATACAAAGATAGAGGAAAAGGTAATCGATGAAACCATCTAGTCACTGAACACTTTGGAAGCTTCTTTTGCGTGACATTCTTGAATCTATTTTGGAACATTCCCTTATTAAACTCCAGCAGTAATCTGCCATCATGTGCGTATCCCATCTTCCTTGGTAGCGGTCCTCCATAGGTTTATTATTCTGGTGAAATCTTTCACCTTGTTCGTCACTGGTGTTTCCTAAATTTTCAAGAGAACGGTCTAAGTGCCTGTGTAAATAGTGCACCTTAATGCTCATGTTACACCCAAGGGATTTGAAGCCGTTAAGCATCTCGTTTACCAACTCAACATAGTTTTCATCTTTGCGTTTGCCCAGAAAGTTTCCGACAACTGCAACAAATGAAGTCTAGGCTTTTCGCTCAGCCTCATTCATCGAATTTACGAAGGCAGGATCCTTAATGAGTTGTCTTATTTATAGTACGTCAAATATCCCTGATTTAATATTTTCCGCATTCAACTGAGGCTTCTCCCGCATATATGCAAAGCATGATCCGTTCTTATCAATAGCCTTTACAAACTGCTTCATAAGACCAAGCTTGAAATGAAGTGGAGGAAAGATGGTTTTCTCTTCCAACTAAGGGGTCGTTAATGACATTATTTTCCCCAACGTCCATGTTTTCTCTCTTAGGCTATTTTTTTCTAACCCAGTGGTGTGTTTTGTCTCTGTTATCCCAGAGGCACAAGAAGCAAGGATATTTGGTGTGACCAATTTGCTGTCCAAGTAGAAATTTTGTCATTTTTATGTCCACACAAATCACCCATTGATGTTCATGATACTATATTTTCTTAGGCCAAAGCTATGGTGTTATATTATTCTTTCATTTTCGTTGAGTGAGCAATTGGTATTGAACCATATTTGTTGCCATTGTGTAGAAGGACACATTTCAAACTTCGGTTTGAGCTGTCAATAAATAAAGGCCAATCATCTGGAAAATATTGAGGAAGACCCATTTTTCCAGGAGTCCTCTAATTTCGTGACAAAATACAAGATTGTCTTCTTGAGAAACTCGTGGAAGACTAGCAAGGCAACTTCTAGGAAAAATGAGAAAAGAAGGACCAGACACTTTCTACCACTGGACATTAGGTTTGGGACAAAAGGCTGAATAATGGGAGCTGAACTTGAACTCATTTTATTTCTATTCAACAACACAAATACAACTATCTACTAAACAGACCGGCACAATAACCTCAGAATTCCGTCAATATAGTATTTGGGTGAATTCTTAATTCAAAATGATGAACACATTAATTCCAGTGGTAACTAATGTAATTTTTTACCGTGCATTTTGAAACTTTTTTTTTATTCATTGTGGTCAATTGAAAGTTTGTTATTCTTTTTTTTTGGATTTTGTGTATATTCCATTTTATGCAAAATGTCAGAGTCTATAAGATCTCTTATGATTTTTTCTGGAAATGAGTTTATGAATATGACTTTTATGTATGTGTTAATCTTCCTTTTTTGCAATAAAGAGAATGTTTCAGGATTTTTTTGAGTTGTCTTATTTTTTCTTAAAAACATTCTTGCAAGTAGTATTTATTATATCGAATTATATTCCAATTAATGAGCACTGTCGGCTTTTTTTTATACATTCTGGTGTATCTTTTTATAGAAGACATGATACTGAATTTCATTAGCTATTATAAGTATTTGTATTTATTTAAGTAAGCAACAAGGATTTGAACAATAAAAGTGGTTACGATATAAATAAAAAAGTATTAATATTATTTAACTTTAAATAACTTCTGTGCTCCGGAAGAAAAATAAATATTATAAATTTCAAATTTATTATTACTTTATTATTAATTGTGTTTGAAATCAGACATTGTAAAGCAGAATTAATAAAAGGAAGAATTAGTTTAATCAGTTCATAAATGCAAGAGTCCCTATTTATTGAAGTCTCATAATTCCACTTAAAAATTTCGTTATAAAGAATATTCGTTAAATAGAAATTTGAAAATTAAGTTATGAAGACAAGCAGAAAAAAAGACTGAAACTTACTTATCCACTTTATAGACTTAAACACGTATCCTAAACTTTAAAAATATCTGCAATCCTTCTTTGTACAGATTTATTTTAAAGAACGCCTTTTTAATAAACATTTGCACGTTTTTTAAGGATTGAAATATATAATCTTTAACATTTTCTTTAAAATAATCCCCTTAGTATTGTATAAAATGAGATTAGCATTTCTTCTTGGTGTGAAGATTTTAAAAAATAAATTCTTAAGGTATCCGACTATGTTCGGAGGCCTTTTTTTTAAATGATGATATTTGAAGCAATATCTTTGTATTTTTATATGACATTTATGTTAAACTTCATAAATCATAGAAAAAAGTTAAATGAATTAAATATATTTTTAAAAATTTGAAAAAACTTAGATTTTTTTGCACTAAATTTGACCTTTTTTCAAACACCCTCGTTCAAAAAGAAACGATCAGAATGATAAATCCTTTAGCATATATAATCCTTCAACTATTGGTTAGGTCCTGAAGCAAACGTTTTGCAATGTATCTAAAAACATGTAAATTATAAGAGTTTTAGTGTGAAATCATGAATTTTGAAAGAATTTTGGCCTTTTTTCAAAACTTAAAAGATACATAACTTTTTAATGGAGCATTATTTCACTTATATTTTGGTTCATTACCTAGACAATATAATAAATAATATGTATGACAAATTTGAGACGGATATTTTAAGTTGAATTTTAGTTATCGTGTTTGAAAAATGAAAATTTTGCAAAAAATCACATTTCGAGAAAAATGAGTTTAAAGTTTATGTTTTTAATTTACAATAAGAAGAAAAAGGAATTTTTCTTCAATACTCCCCAGTTTTGTAGGCTAGTCCTTAGTGTTTGCCAGCTTAGCACATTATTAAAAATTTTCTGATTGGAAATTTTTTTTAGTCGTTTTCTTGAGCCTTATGTGTCATTATCGTTTTCTATCATTCAGCCGCCATCGATAGATTTGAATATTGTTTTTCAGTCAAATAACTTTATAATGCCTATTAATGGATCTAGAGATGCTTTTAGTGATTGATATTGATCATAAGTACAATTTATGTACTTTTCCTACGTTTATTATCAAAAATTACATCATTAACGGAGAATCAAGATACTGCAATGATTCAAAATTACCTAAATTTGCAACAATGTCATAGAAAACAAAGAAATTCACACTGAAAATCTTTCAAAATAATACCTGGTATATGTAAAATAGTATAAAACAAAAATAAACAATAAAATTTAAATATCTTAAGTAAAAACAATGAAAACTGCTTCTTTATCGTATTATTTACCACTCCATTTTCAACTGTCAAGTTCTAGTAAAATGTCTCTAATTTCACTTCTGATCATCATAGATGTAAAATAAAAACTGTTTTGAAAACTAAAAACAATAGGCTTTCAGATAAGACATTAAAAAAAATTATGATTTTCGGTCAAAAATAGGTTTTCGAACATATGCGGATACCTTAATCATTATCACTCACGATAATGTCCTCATTATAAAGGGCGTCCAAGAATTGTGGGACACATTTTAAAAATTAATTTAAAAAAACGCTAATAATGTTAAAACTACGGTTTTTTAAAATGAGAGAGCAATTATAAAAGTTTTTATGTGATAGGTAACGCGTCGTTACGGTGTTCTAAATTTGCTACAGAGAACTCCGTACGCAATGGCTACCGACCGGCAGAAGCAGATGTGCATTTCCTGGTTTCCTTTTTTAGTTTTTCTTGAAAATCTAAAAAAATATTCAGTTTTTGCACTACATGTGAATTAAAAAATTAAAGAGCGTAAAATTCCCTACAGATATATGCTTTATTTTTCTTCTAGCTTTAAAATTTTCGCAGATAGTGGCTCTCAAAAATAGGAGATTTTCAGTAATTTACGGCCACCTAGACCATCGTAACGGCGCCTTTATTATCTCATAAAAGACTTTTGAAATGCGTTCTCGTTTAAAAAAACGGCAGTTGGAAAATTATTAGGATTTTTTTTTTATTAATTTTTGAAATGTGTCCCAGAATTCTCGACACTCTGTATTTCGTAACACTTTGATGTGTGATGTAACGTAACGTAACATCTTTCGTAACACTTGATATGTGATGCTGTTTAGGATATTAAGCAGTCGCAACACTTTCATCAACTTGGTTCCAAAAATTTTATGGAACCAACTTCAACAACTTGGTTCCATAACACTTATATTTTTTGTGAGCTTAATAAAATTTGAAATCCAGCTTTTGTATTAAAAGCAGAAAAAAACTTAAAACATCTACGAAGTTTGTAGATGCAAGGACATCAATATAAATCGCATTCATCAATGATTACCGATGCAAAATTTTATCAATGTTCGTATGTATAATTTTCAGTATCGAAACAAAAAATTCAATGCATTCGAGTCGCATCTAAATAAGCCTCTTCGATCCTATATACCTGTCAGCTTCGCAATATATCCATCGCCACCTCTAGAGAAGTCAGAGGGTGATCGGGTTATTTTACCTACAGAAGAAAACTGAGTTGCAAACAGTACAAACCCAGTTAACCTATCTAAAGAGGGGGGGGGGAGCCGTTTCAAATAACGATTTTTCGGTTAAGCATTAGGGATGTAACGAATATTCGGAAACTATTTTGTATTCGGCCCTTTTATAATAATAAAAATTTTTTTAAATAATAAAACAAAAAATATTTCAGAATTATATTTCATTGCATTTTTTATCCAAAATAATCTCCTAACATTTACTCAGTTTCAAGTTACATAGTACATAAATGTATTTAATAACTTTACATGTCATTTATGATTACAAAGCCTGCAATTATGATGCAAGAGCAATCTTGCCCTCTTGCTGAATTCTAAATAGATGTTCGGCCGAATAATTTCATGATAATATTGTTTAAAAACATATATTTAACAAAGAATATCGCAGAATTACATTTCAATACACTTATTATCAAAATCTCTGCTAACATTTATTCAATTTTAAGGGGGAGAATAAACATTATCAAGTTAAATAACTTTTAACCCTTTAACTGTGGGTGTGGTTTATAAACCACATATATAAGAAAGTACCCGCAGTTGAAGGGTAAAAGAGAAAGATGAATGTTTTCCTGGGTGGTAAGTAGAAGTGAAGAATAATTAATATATTTCAAAGGAAATGACTTAACATTCTGACTTGGAGAATAGAAATTTGTTATAGTTAAGTGAAAGACATAAAGGATAACAAGCAAGCTTTTAATTGTTTTTTAGGTTTTAATAAATTTTCTAAAAAAATCAAAATCTTAAAAATATAATCTAATGTATCTATAGATAAAATTATACTATTATAATTTATTTAGATTTGTGAAAGCTACATTGTTTTATTCTTGGAATTAAAGTGTTTAAAATATACTGCACAAAATACATCAAGGTGTCAATGTTTAATAGAATCAATAAAAAATAATAATAAGATCAATTTTATCAATCTTTAATTTTTTAATTTAAAATTTGAGAAATATTTTATTTACCATCAAAATTGTAATGTTTCTAAAAAGTAGATATTCGGCCAAATCGCTATTCGTTACATTCTTATTAAGCATTAAATTCTGTTACTGTTTTGTATCTAATTACCGTATGTAATTCTAGAAATGTTTTGAGTTTAAAACGAATTCAAAATTTACTTTGCAGTGTACATTTATGTTTATTAAATTAACCCTCCGTCGGGCGAAATGCAACTGTCAGGCACATGTAAACAATAATGAAATTAATATTGTTAACACCCATTAATTTTAATTTATGATTCTAAAATTAATCGCTGACCTTCTTGGAGAGAATCAGAAGAAAATAATGGGAATATCACTGCAAAGAATCTCGCCTTCACGATTATTTCCGTGCAGTATAATAATTTTTTTGTGGGGTGGGTATTTGCGATTTTAAAAGAATTTCGGATAAACCGGGTTACGGTTAATCCGAGTTCGGCTAATCGGGGTTTTATCTGTAATTTAATTTCTTCTTTACGAAAATTTGCCAATTTTACATATTAAAAACTATCCTTTCATCATCAAGATTGTAAAACCCCCAGATAATGTTTTAGCTCACAAAACCTACTTTTCAGCAGCTGAAAAAATCATCAAATTATTAATTTTGTCTTTATTTACATTAGTGTCTGCTGTTATATTATATTGAGGTATCATATTTTGTAAATGCAGTGATTATTTTAAATGTTAAGAGAAAATTCAAATATAATTTACATCACTTAAAAAAAAACTAAATAACGTACAGAGTTCTAATGTGAATTAAAAAATATGAAGAATAGTTGAACGCTATATTTCAGTGGAATTTGGAAGCTTTAAAATTTTTATACACTTCAACAAAAATATATCAGCGAATTGAGATACCTAAGTTAGAAAAATTTGCTTAGAAATTCCAAACATTAATTAATAATTTATTTTCATAGATATCTCTTGCTAAGAGTTTATCTTTGCCTTACTTTATATCATATGCTTAAAATAATTCCTTAATTTTTTTACGTCATGCTCTATTAAGTATTGATTTTATTAATCTTAAATGCAGCTTTCTCTTAATTCACGCGCATATGTTAAGTTTGGAGCCGCACCTTTAAAGATTCCAATAAAAGCATCAACCATTAAAGGAGGAGTGTACGGGAAAGTTATTCAGAATACGTAACTGAGAAGCCATTAACATTTTAATCGGGATTTTTGGTTACTTCCTGTTAATGACAAGATGACACTTTTCTTCCTTTATGAAAGCTGAATATTCGATTGACAAAATTATCCTGCTTCAAGACATTGGAAAGAGTAAGAGAAGCTTTGCTGCCGAAGCATTTTTTGAATAACATTTATCGTAAGATATAAACGACAAAAAATTGTAAAGAAGAAGTTTGTCCTCGATATTTAGATAAATTTCCATTTACAATTGATGAAAACTGTACTTCTATATTAGATTTTGGACCAAATCTGGGGAAATGTTTTGGACCAAGCCAACTGGGAAGAGTTAATTTTCTATATACTCGGTTTTTTTTCTCTGTTTAGACTAACCTCTCTGATCTCCAGTCAACATCACCATTCAGGTCAATAATCTGGACTGATGGGCCTAGTCTGTTAACTACGAGGGATTAAGACAGATTCAAAGAAACTCACTGAAAGGTTAAACTATTTATTTAACTCAGGAATTAAAAGTCACATCACTGCGGGACGAAATAAAATAGCAGTCCTATAGCATTAGACAGTTGCAGTATATACACAGTAATGAATCTGCGCATTTTGATTGCAAAGAGGTTCGCTTGGAGTGACTACGCAGAAGTAAGACAAAAAGGATCCGTAGACAACAGTGTTCAAGTTGATGGCTTGGCAATTTGGCTCTAGTAGTAATGGACGCCATAACTGTAATATGAATTAAGACAGACAAAAATGCGACATAAGTACATTTTTTAACAATCGCCGTGCTTTTAAAGTATATGAAAAGGATTGTAGGCATTTTTTGTTATTGCGTTTATGAATACTTCGGTTGCTAGTCCATTCAGATAAAATATTAATACATTTTTGTATGTGGAATTGATTCCAACAAAATGTTTTCGACGTTTATGAACCGCAAAATCTTTTCATTGATCCCAGGGCCGGAGACAAGCTTTTAGACATTCTGAACAAAATAACGGCTATTAAAATATTTCATACTTAAGGTGATTTTTCAGATTGTAAACTCATTTCATAGTTAACAAAAAATAATTCAGAAGAAAGTTTTAAGAGTAAAAGTGTTTAATACAAATTGAGCTTTATTATGTATTACTAACCGCATTTGGCGACCAGCTAGTTCATATATATGATGAGTTATAAGGATTCAGTATTATCAACAAAATTTGAAATTTTCAAGTTTTTTAAAATAGCTGTTAATGCATTTTATATTAATAATTTGAAATTAAAGCAATCCGAAGAAGTAATTTTCAATTGAAATTTCTGAACATAATAAACAGTTATTTCTGAACACAATAAACAGTTATTTCTAAACATAATAAACAGTTATTTTTGAACATAATAAACAGTTATTTCTGAACATAATAAACCGTTATTTCTGAACATAATAAACAGCTATTACTGAAAGATGTTGAATAAAACTGAAGATTGTAACAAATGAATAATATGAACCAAGTAAAATATGAAAAAAAGATAATTTTTGAGATGAAAAATTAGTTCCAATATTGAAAACGAAATTCAGGTGTATCTAGTATCAAATAGTAAAAATAAATTATATTCAGGTACATCAATTCAAAGTTTGTCTGCTGGTAAATTAAATCTAGTTTTGACAGAACTGTAAATAAATGCAGTTTTCCACTACTGCTGTTCAATTATTGATTTGAAACAATTTGGAATGAATTTTAATTTGAAGTGCATTTGAATTTATTGAAGCATTGGCTATGCATGTAATTTGAAACAAGGCTAAAAATTTGATAAATTCCCACGAAAAGTTGAGTAGTATAAGAAAGAAAGATTTCTTTCCCCATTTTAAGATGCATAAAAAGTGTTAAACACGTAATATGCATTTAAATGTGAAAAGTTTTAAAAAATTGTAAAAGAAAGGTAAAATTTTGATTAATCTAATTTATTGAAAACTTAAAACTTCGGGGGAAGAACTTTATCCGGTAAGAAACCTTGAAACTTCCAACCTCCCATCAACGCTCTATTCCCTGTTTGTTTATATTTAACTCTTTTCTTCCCTTAGGAGGAACCGAATCATTTTCATTATGAACGACTTTGATCGCATGTAACGATAATTTAAAAAATTGTGAAAAGTAGAATGAACATCGTACAAAACAAAATCTAATATAATTTAAAAAACAAGTTTTTGCAATTTAAAATGGTAAACTAAAAATGATTATCGTGCGATAAATCTTTCGGATATTTTTGTTAAAATAGTGGCCAAAAATGAAGAAATTTGGTTTAATTCTTAGATAATTAAACACTGAAAAAAATGGCACTGAGATGCGCATCTTCAACATCCGAAGCATACCTACTGTCCTACCGTCAGCAGGGTTGCCTCAAACAGACAGGTCGAAGAAAGGAGGGATAGGGATATAAAATGAACCGCAACATTTGGCAACCTAAGCGCACTTCCGCTAGACGAGGAATTCGTTTTCGAAAGAAGTACAAAGAGAAATGAGTCTTCCGCTCGTTCTATTTACGCCAAATGAAATAAATCCCTTTCCTTGACCCCCAAAAGGCAGTGGAATATCTCGTTTCCATAACGACCGCCACAGGAATGCCTGGTGGCGAGGGTTTTTCGCGTGGAGGTAAGGCAGTAGGCCAAATTTGGTAGCTCTAAACTGAACCGTCCGTTTGGAGATCGTCAACACACACACACTGTGACTTTCAACTTAATTATTATTAGAATTGTTCTTATAGAAATATTAAATTATTATTCATAACATTATTAGTTATTCATAAATAGTTATTTTAAACTGAAACCTTTATTTCCATTTGCTCTGTGCGAAGAAAATACTTAACTTTTATATTTTTCAGAAAAGCAAAATTTTCATTAAAAGATCAGAAGATAAAGAATTTCTATTCTTCTCTCTAATGCGAATTAAATATTTCCAATTCATTTCTCTAATTTTTATCTAGTTTTTGCTCATGTCATTCCTGTTCTTTTTTACCCTTTTTGATTTATTTAACAAATAATCAGATAGTTATCAAGGCATTGGGTGAATTTTATTTTGCAGAATAAGTACGATGTTAAAAATATCATATTGAGAATTTCAGAGCGCTATTTAAAAATCAAAGCAAAATTCTTGGCAAGTCTTTTTATATCGTTTGAACTATTATCACTCTCTTCTCTATTTGGTATCTCATTTTGAAATATACACGCCTACGTTTCTATTCATTTTCAATTATACACGAAAGAATATTTTTGTTCGCTATTTTACTCCAAAAAACGATTAAAGCAGACTTAGACCGTTAACAACTCTTTTATGAAAACTATCCACTGTTTGCATTAAAAGCATACATCCAACGGAATATCACTCCTACTTAAGAGCTAAAATGGATTTACATGATATATATTATAGATCAAAGGTAATCTTGTTTAGGGTTTCCAATTTTCATGCATCCTTAGAGAGATATTCTGTTCATTCATCTTTATGTGCCGGAAGTTTGGTTTAGTGGCAAATATTCAAAATATATTTTATGATCTTAACACATATATTTCCATTCAGAAAATCCATTTTTAACAAATGTTTAAATAGTGGAGTGTAAAATCATATTGTACTTTGTGTGGGATGCCCACTCATCGTATGGAGTGATAAAATAAATTGAAAACGTTTTTCAGCATATTTTTAGTCATTAGAATGAGGAGTCTGATATCGATCCAGAAAAAACTAAAAAGGAAGTTGTAGATTTAACCTATTCAGGGATGAATTTCTGAACGTGAAAAGATGACTTAATCACATTTACTTCCTTTCAAATGAGCAACAATTTGATAAAACCAAAAAAGTCAAATAATTGTTTTTTTCTGAAATAGTATCCAACAGATTTTAATTTTAATGCAAAAAAACTCCTTAAGCGTACTCGTTTGTTTGGCCGTTCTTGAAGAAGCTTAAAAATGTTTTTAAAAAATCCCTTTTCGGCAAGCTTGAAGGCAAAGGTAGATTCCTTTACGTTATTGTTACAAAAGTAATGAAATATTACATATTGATCTATACAGACATAGCCAATGACTTGATTGTTTCTACACATTGCAATATTCACTCTGTGATTCTGTTTCCTCATGACATTTAATTTTTTACTATATCAAGGTTTTTTCATTCCAAAAAGTTACGATAGATTTTTCGGTCAGTACATTGGTCAATTTTTTTATATCTCAACACATAATCATTCAACAGGTAGGAGTGATAAAGAAATAAACATCCAGTTTCTTTCTATCTTCAATCGTAACAGAGTAATGTGGAAATGATAAATTTTTTTTTTTGGGGGGGGAATTGAATATCGCTTTTCAGCTCATAACTTCTAAGCAATTTTAGCTGTCAAAAACTTTTAATATAAAAGTTGTTCGTTCTGATAAGGTGATAATTCGCCTAATTGATTTTTTCCCCCTTTCTTTAGTCGTAGAATTGAATTTTTTTTCTATCTTTAGGCATTTTAACTCATAACTTCTAAAAATTGTAGCTATCAAAAGTGTCGCAATACAAAAGTTGTTTATTATAAAGAGGCAATAATTCGCCTATTTTGAGTTTCATTCTATCTTCAATCGTAAATAATTATGGGAAAATGAAATTGTCAGTCCACCACCATTTCCACCCCCTTTTAGCTGCTTAGCCCATCTACCAACTCAGTGGCTATTTTCATCGACCTTGCAAATATCCCTCACCGGTTAAAATCTAATAAAAATTACTCTAGTTATCGTGTTCACAAGATAACATCGGCAAAAGCGTTATATATATACTTCTCTACTAATAATAAGGAAAAGAACATTTCGCCCTCTATTCTCATAAGGATTAGAGCTGCAAGAATGAAAGGGGGTGGAAGAGACTGCAAATGACGAGAACTTTCCAACAAGGGGTAACATGCATAGGTTAAAATGTACTTTAACTTAGGGGGAGAGGTGGGGAAGGGTGGGAAAATCACTTTTCAGCTTTCCAAGCAATCGTAGCTATCGAAAACGTTTAAGTGCAAAAATTGTTCGTTATGATAAGGCAATAATTCTCCTAAATTAAATTTTTTTTTCTATTTTCAATTGTAAAGGAATTATGGGAAAATAAACATTTCCACCACCCACCATTTCCACCCTCTTTGAGGTGGATAGCCCATCTACGAACTCGATTCGATTATTCCAGTTATCGTGTTCACAAGATAACATGGGAAAAAGCGTTATATATATATATAAACTTTTTAACGAAGGGTGGTTTTGAGTTCTAGGGGTCATGATCGGTGAAGATCTGCAGAAATTTTCTGAAAATCGTGACATGAGAACAATTGCAATAGGTAGATTTCCTATAAGGAATCTAGCTAAAATATGCAATAATAGAAATGATTTTTTAATGGCTTCTAGTGTTTTTTTAAAGACTCTCAATGACAACCATTTCCCTTTTAATATTCACGGCATTACATATCGTATCCATGAAAGCAGTCTGCAATATGCAATCTAAAAAAATCACATTCATTGAGGCATAGATGAAAACTAAGGGCTTTTTTTCTTAATATGTCTGGATTGGTTTCATTCCCTAAAAAATTCCTGTTTCTGCCTCTTCTGGTTTTGCTTCTTCGAATATAGATGGCGCCATGGGTCTAGTGTTTTCTTTAATAATTCCTCCTTCTAAAAGAAAATTAGCGCGGGTTTGTGATCACTTGAAGTCTTTTTTCTCATTTTTCTCAACTATGACCGTAAGGTAAGTTTTTTTTATTTATGAAAACTTATTTTAATATAACCAGATGGCTGATAATTTTAATCAATCTTATCAGCGTTTTGATGTGTGTGTTTTTCCTCTTTCATTTGAAAATCTTCTCTTTGATGTACAGAGCTCCTTTGTCCTTTGTTTGGGAGATTTCGGGATAAGAGAAGCTATGTTTGGCGTAATGCAAGCTTCTTACAGAAAAAATTCCCAATTATTATTTTGAATCCCATTCGAATAGTTCTTAGCCCTTGAAAAAGCGGACTAGAATGGATTCCTTGTTTGCTTTTGGTTTTATTCTATTTCCTCTGACTTTATTTTGTTTATTGGCTTTCTTTGTATGATCTTGATTTCCATTGTTCTCTGTTTTTTGTTCTGCTGCTGCAATTACGTGCTACTTAAACATTGTATACATTTTATCTAATTTTTTTCTAAATTTTATTCTATAAATTTTATCGTTTATAAATAAAAATAATTTTTGTTGTTTATTTGTTGTTCTTGTTTAAAGTTTAAGTTAAGATTCTTTTTTAAATTTATTCTAATTTTTCTAGTTGATTGTTTTTAAGCTCTATATAAATAGTTAAATGTTTACATATTTAAATTTTATAATATAAAGTGGTGCAATGATTATATTTAGTAATGAAAGTGATTTCGAAATATTTGCCACCCCTCTTAAGTGCGTCGTTTTACAACGAAAATAGAAAATTTAATGAAACTTCAAAACTTCGTACGAATATGCTGAAATTTTGCATAGGCTTATCAGATGGCCATCTGCTTCGATTACTGTTAAAATTTATAAGTGCTGCTATTCAAAAATTTTTTTAACATCAATTTTGATAAAATATATCATGTGCTGAAAAATATTTTAAAATAAAATGTAAAAGTTTAAAATGTATAGAATAATTCATACTACTACATAAAAAAATTCTAGGTCAATAGTTATATTATTTCTCAAGACGTCAATAAAAATTAAAAATTTTACTTTAACATTAGAAATTTAAAATTTCATTTGCTTATAATTGCGAAACAAAAAGTGCTGGGATGATAAAGTTATTAAAACAATCGAAAGAAAAAACAAAACTGTAATAGACATTAAAACGCAACAAAATTGACGACATACGATTGAAAAAGCCAAGGAAAGAAGAGATGATGAAACTTGGTTTTCCAGCATAAATTTTTAAGCAGTTTCGAAATTTTTTATTAAAAATGTGTGTTTCCATTGGAAAGTGTGAAGTTAGTGCTGTTATAAATATGTATATGACCCCTTATGAAAATTTTAAACATGAAGCATTTTACTAGACCTTATTTCCTGAAAATTGGTGTCTTTTATTTTAATACGTGATGAAAGACTGCAAAATAATGCGGGGTGGATACTTTTTTCCCCCACAGACCGATCATATATCCTTAATGTACATGACGCCTTATGAAAATTTTAAACATGAAACCTTTCACTAGACCTGTTACAAAGAAGCTGATGATATTGGTTGCAACTATCAGCAATTGAAACATTCAGCTCAACAGGCTCTAGGAAAAATAGATGATATTATTGCTCATTCCTCAACAACTACCGACGGGATTTATTTCCCCAGTTGAAAGAAACAGAATCGAAAAAAGTTACCTCCCGAAAACTGAGGGATCCAAGTAAACTCAAATTGTATCCGTTTTCAGAAGAAGTCAGAAATTTTCAAAGTAATTTTTACTTTAGATGATTCTTAAAATTCGCTTTATCAGAAATAACGAATAAGGACGTGTTTAAATTGGTATTTTGTACTTCCCAATTTGAAACTTCTTTAGAGCGGCCATCCCTCTGAGAGTCCAGTATTCCTGGGAAGGAAAGGGTGGCCACTATAGAGAGGTTTCACTGTATGTAGATCTTTGAGTCAGTTGAGGACTGAACGTCGTCTGCTTTAGGGCGTATCGTCTACAGCTTAGAAGGCAGTTTTTCAAATTCTGGAGTCAAACTAACTTCACGTATGAGTCAAATTGAATCATTGAGGAAAATCAGTATTGTTTTGAATCGAAACAGGTTGTCAGAAGAACTATTTAACAAATTTGTTGAAACAATAAAGAAATCACACAGATTGTCTCAATCGACAACTGGTTTGCGAACGTCCCCTTCATGTTGCATTCATTAATATAATTTCTAATAATTACACGATTTATATAAGAGTATTTTAAGAAACACGAAGCGATCTTGTTTAATTTCTTTCTTGATCAAGTGCGCGAAAAATTTAAAAACAGACTAATATAGGAGTACAATTCAAATTATCTCAAAGCTTTCATTGAAGAGCGGCAACAATAACATTGTTTTTCCAGCGTTAAGAGCGATTATTAAAGATCAGAATATGTGGTGTATAGGCTGCACATAACGCTTCATATATCCATCATTATTTCAGCCTTAGTTGCTTTCATTATTCATCACTTTTTGACTCAGGAATCACGTTTCTGTCACGTGGTATCTTTTCATTATCCATAAGGTTGTAGATGGGAAAATGGTTTTTATCGCGAGGAATAAAGTGGGGTTTACACGCGAACAGTAAAACAGACAGTAAGAGATGACGCATGCGCAGAATCATAAAAGTTTTAACCGGGCCACGGCAAGTCTCTGTCCGAACTTGACAGCGACATCTTACTGTCGGTTTTACTGTTCGCGTGTAAACCTCGTTTAACAATAATAACTGCAACCACCACTTTCATCATCTGCAATTGGTTCTGCAGCATCTGTTAAGCGCTAGATGGTTCGGGTGACCAGTCGTTTAACTGTTTATTCACTCTACTTGCTGGAGTTAGCAGTGATCAAAATAGACAAGAAGGCGAGCGCTGGGAAACAGTGGAATTTCTTTCGATTAAGTGTCTAGTGATGAAATCTTTGGCCTAATGATGTTTTGCGCATAACGCTACACCGATTTATCAATATTTCACACTTAGTTACTATCACTATCCATCGCTTTCTGTATCCTGAATTACATTTCTGCCATGCGGAATCCTTTCATTACTTCACTTCATTATTCATAGTGGTGGTCGAGGAAAAAATTCTTTTTATCTCGAGGAATAGTAGCAACCAGTTCAACAATCTGCAGTTGGTAATGCAGCATCAGTTAAGTGTTCGATGGTTCGAGTGGACAGTCGTTTAGCTGTTTACTCACTCCACTCGTTAGAGTTAGCAGTGATCGAAACAGACAAGAAGGATAGAGCTAGAAAGCCCTGGAATTTCTTTCGATTAAGCACCTAATGATGAAAAATGGACACTGTGCGTGATGGGTTTATAAGATGGAAGAGTTAAATGACCCTAAATGCATCAATCATTAATTGTTTTATTCAAGGAAAATGATTTTGTACACGTTTTTCGGATTAATCAAGCTTTTGCTTTTCTTTGCTTGTTTGAAGATGTGTGAAATGCAAGTAGCCGCTCGAAATTCAAGCCCTGTTCATATACTTTTGTTATAGAATTGAATAAGCTGAATTTAGTTTAGTTATTTAATGTTTGTTTGGGAAGCTACAGGAGAGATGTTTTTGGATAGACCTTGTAATTCAGTCATTGTCAGACGACGAGGGTGACTCAGGAGCCTCAACCCCTTTCTCCACAGTTCCATGCCCCACCATAGAGGGGATGTTTGAGCCTCAACGGATATAATGAACACAAGGCCCATATATACGACGTATTTTACGTGTAACTGTGACTCGAACCTGCGACTCTTCTTTAACAAAATCTGAAGCTCAGTCAGGAATCATTAGCAAAGAATTTTCTGAGTTGTTAAGTGAAAGATTTTAATTTATATTAATCATTGGAATTAGTAAAAATACATTTCTATTAGATTAAAAAAATCATTTTTAAGCGTTTATTTTATCAGTGGAAACGAAAATAATTCATATAGTTGCTTATAATTGCGTTTTTGTAAAGGTAAGGCATTATTCATTTTGTATCCAATCTGCTGTGCCATACTGTTCTAGTTAAAGACAGTAATAGAAAATACTTCGTGTTTCCGTTTCATATACACATACCTGAACATTATCCCTGATTAGATTTTTTATGTAAACCTATCCTAAGATAATATGTAAAGAAAAGAATCACAGTACCAGATAAAACTAATACCATTTAGCTGGAAATCGATAACTAAATTCTTCATCAAACGAAACTCACATAATTTCAGTTGGGGTAATTGTGGACAAATTTTGCATACTCAGTCATATTTTTTTTATAAGGATAGTATGCGATGGAGAAGAGGTCTATATTTTTTGTGCGTGCATAAACATATTCTGCAGGGTTCATTAAACAATTCCTCCTTTCAAAAATAATTTATTAATTAACCAACCTCACTTTTAGGAGCGTTCTTAATTTACCCCTAAATGTTCCTAATTACCCCAAAGACTATGGGGCAATTGGGAACACTTATTTCGGGTTCTGATAACAGTAACGAATTGATTTCAAGAGGATATATTTCAAATGACTGTAGATCACTTCAAAATAAATTTAACTACCTTTCACAATTATCAGAAGATACTGTTTTTTGAATTCTTTTCTGCAAAAATATCTTCTATTTCGTGGAATATCGCATATAAACTGTTTTTTATAACTACCTACTACCTTCCATTTGGTGTAATTTATAATTATTCTAACTCAAATTTGTTGGTGGATATTTCGGTAAATGAATTTTAAATTATCCTAACCAAAGCGCATACTTTTCAATTCGCTAGGGCCTCACCAGTGTGCTCTTTAGTCACCGTTCCCAATTACTACTTGTTCCCGATTTCCCTGCCTGACCTTATTTGAATAGTTTTATTGGTTTGTTTTATGAGTTATATTGACAGCTTTGGGATAGTGAAAATAAAGAATCACTAAAATGAGTCTTGTCATAATCATTGGGATTTTCACAGTTAATTTCAGTCGTCGGTTGGTATATAGATTTTGAAAACACTTTGTAAGCTCTAACTTCTTATCCAAATTTAAAAAAGAATAAAACATATTTATTTCGATCTACTATTAAGATAAACATCAAGCGTTAAAATTCATCATCGCTGATATAAATTTAATAATAGTGTATCGAGTTAATGGTGATAAATGATGCAATTCGTCTCAGTGCCAATTCATTGCACCCTAGCTGAACTGTAATATATTTAAGAAAATTTCCATTTATTTTGTATAAAAGTCAAACTACTGAATTCCAAAAAAGAAAAGATTTAAATGAAATTCTTCTAAATATAGCAGATTTTCTGGAAAAGCACGCATTTTTCATTTAGAGGAGTTGAACGATCGATTTAATACCGTCTGGCGTTCTGATAACGAGCATTGACTTTTCGTTCGATCTAAAAATATTAAAGCAGACTTTAGATTAAAAATAAAATGCAATAGCGGCATATCAGCGCTGCAAAGGTCATTTCTCAAAGACGGAAATAAAACATTAAAATAAGGTGCACTTTCCAACTTTCTTTATTTTAACGCCAGATGTTAATTTTTTTTTACAATTTTGTGTTTTCTTACTGACGGAATAGGTTACTGTAGAATTTATTTCCTCTTCATAAGTGCTGGTACAGGTGTTGTATCTTAAGACATCAGGATTCCACTCCCCCAATGAGCTAATCTGCCAGTTCTCTAATCACGTTGTAGACAGTTTTCACTCTCATGTTCTACTTTGTCATTCCACGTGCAATGATTACATTTAGTGTCAATGAAGGCTTAGTAAAATGAACATTACATTTTGAAACACACGAGATTTATTTCGAAACATATCTCGCATTTTTGTATCGTGGCCGGTTGTGGAATACGAGACTTGAGCACCCCTCTCCAGATTTCCACGCCCCACCAGCAAGAAGATATTTCCCCCATGAATGATTTAATGTGCATCTTCTTCCCCCATGCATAGATGTAATAAGTTTTTAAGATACAGTTAGGTTATTAAAAGATAGATAAGCACAATGAGATACAGGGCACATCAAGTAGGAAGTAGAACTACTTTATCAATGGCACACTTAAGTGGTTATATCCAGATATGCTTACTTAGATTGTTCGGCTCGGTTCATAGTATTTTACAATAAAAATATTTATAAAACTCTAAGGAACGTGGCACAGGAAAGATGTTAATTTCTCTTTTTCCGATGGCAACGATCGGTTTGTTTACAAAAAAAACCCGGATAACCATGTTAGGCATAACTTCATAAATATAGCCTACTACTATATTCGATCTGATGTAAAATAACTTTTCTAAAAAAAGGAGTTTAAGACATAGAGTTTATAATATAATGAAACTTAGAATAAAATTATTCTAAGGATATCAGTTAGAAATGGAGTAGATGGGCTTAAGCCAGCCAGAGAAAGTTCAGATCAACGTCAAAATAGTTTGTCAGCTAAGGGGAAATCGTGTTAAATTCACAAATTGAGGTGAACATCTTGAGCTTTTTATTGTCAACATTGTATATTGTTTACTTTTACGTTATACGCACACCACTTTTTTTATCTTGGCGGATTTTCTTGGAGCGCTGAATCGCCACCTTGGCTCAACTTCTTTCTTGATGATCGTTGACGGCGCTGTATTTTTGGCTAACTGAAGCATCAGGACCCAGAATGCTCCAATTTGACCCGAAATGCATGACGTGCATAATATCATAAATAAAATTTCATCTACAGAACTCTACAAAGGGGACAACAGCCTCATATTCTTTACCGATGGTTCCAAAATAGAAATGGGAACAGGGTGCTCTTATTGCTTATTCGAAAACGGCATCAAAGTCTTAGAATGTAAGGGAAAATTAGAATAACTCCACACAGTGTTTCAGGCCGAATTAATGGGACTGAAAGAAGCAATCATCGGAGCAAGTCAAAGGAACGAAATAACTAAAATTTTGACAGACAGCCTTTCGAGTGTAGTGGCAGTGCTTGATCTTCACACCCCTCATCAACTTGTCCGGGACATTCAGTCCCTTCTCACACAGAATCGAAATATTCTGGTTAGATGGATCAAAGCCCATGCTGGCTATCGGGGTAATGAAGAAGCCGATACTCTCGACAAAAAAGTCACCACAGAAGGCGTTGTAATGAGAACTCTAAACTCTCGATTGGAACTAAAAAACAACATTTACAAGAACAGTTTTTAAAGAAATGGCAAAATCTTTGGGATAATGGAAACACTGGACGTTCTGTTCATAAAGTGCTCAAAACAGTTCACCTAAAACCAGTCTTTTGGACATGTGAAGAAATTCTGTTTGTCTCAGGACACGGTCCATGCCCTTCATTCCTTAACCGTTTCCATTTATCGGATAGTGACTCTTGGACCTGCGGAGAAATCGGCGATCCCATCCACTATGCGACATCTTGCCCATTGACTCTCTCCTTGTATATTAGGAAACCCTCTACTTCACTGTAAAGTCTGTGGTACCAAAGAGTCCTGGAGAATCCAAATTCAAGAAAAAGAATAATAAACACGATTAAATTCATAATAGACAATGAAAACATAATGCTACTGGAATAAGCCCCCTCCTGCCTTTGTTTAATAACTATAGCTTATCCTGCATTCAATACACTGAATATACTAAGTCCTTCCTTTCTCATAAACCAATTTCTCCAATTTTCTCCTACAATT
Source organism: Araneus ventricosus (assembly GCA_013235015.1). Taxonomy (NCBI): domain Eukaryota; kingdom Metazoa; phylum Arthropoda; class Arachnida; order Araneae; family Araneidae; genus Araneus; species Araneus ventricosus. The sequence continues at coordinate 3,062,574 of BGPR01000024.1, forward strand.
AACACGCAATGGCTCCCCATCTCTAATGCGTTACTCAAAACCTGTGCATTGATGAAAGCTTCCTCATGTTGTTCGTCAACATCTACATTCATAATTTTTCTTTCATTCACCGTGTTATTCAAGATATTGCATATATTCTTTTATTTTGTTGTCAATTCTATGTGTGAACACCAGTTTTGTAAATTCTTCATTTGTCATTCTTCTCTTGTAATTTTTTTGCAGCTCAATAAAAACCAACCACATCTATACCAACCCGAATAGGAGCCACATGAGCTCTAGAGACGGCGGTGTGGTGTTAAAGATGCTCTGTGCGGGAACAGCTAGTTATTATTACAATTGAGAATCTTTGTTTAAATTGCATATTGAATCCTCAACCCTCTAGTTCCGAAGCTGCAATTCTTCAACTAGGCCTCCTTCGATCCCGAGTGTTACTGAGAGAGTTTAAAAAACTTGTAAAGAGAAGAAAATACTTTAGAATTTTCAGATTTCAGAAGATTATTTTGAGATTTTTCTCTGTAGTAATCTGAAGTTTAACAGTATTAAATAAACTAACATTTCTAACGGGTTCAATGCAGTTTCATAGAAAAGAAATTATTTACAACTAATGACAAGTATATTTTGTGGGGTTTATAATTTGCTGCAAACGATTTCTAGTTCAACTGGAATTAAATGATATAAATTAATATAGAAATATGCTTAGTTTCATTCTCTGAATAACATCTGACAGAGCGAAGGAAGAGCCTGTTTTAACTCAACCGTTATGCATTTAGTCTGTAAATTTATTTGTCACACTAAAAGCGTTGTTCGATTTCCTTCCAATTTGGCATGGATGTATCTTGAAGTCATCAACACGATATATGTGTAAGAATTTCTGTTCTATGATTCTGTTTCTAGATGGTGGCCGTTTTAATGGTTACGTTTCATGGAATGTTCGGCTTTTTCATCGATTCTAGACAAATGGAACTCCATCCATAATGCCTCTAGAAGTTTCATTTTAATTTTGTGAACACTGTTAAAAGCAGAGACTTAGACAGAGTAAATAATTCCCATCTCTATATATAAAACACTAAGGTACCTGGCACAGAAAAGAGGTTAATTTCTCTTTTGCTGATGGCAACGATCGGTTTATTTGCAAAACAAAAGAGGTAGCCTCCTCCATGTTAGGAATAACTTCATAGTCATGGCCTGTTACTATATTCTTTCTGGTGTAAAAAAACCCCTTTTTCTCGAAAAAAAAAGAGTTTAAGATGAAGAATTCACATTATTTCTTACAATATAATCAAACATTAGATGAAATTATTCAAAAGAGATCAGTTAGAAATGAAGCAGATGGGTTTGGGCGAACCGGAGAACGTTTAGATCAATGAAAAATAATTTAAGTGAGCGAAGCTAAAAATGTGTCACAATTAATTCACAAATTAAGGTGAACATCATGGAATTTACTATTGTGAACTTGTGCATTGGCCACTTTTCTGTTATGCGCCCACCACTTGACGCCTTTTTCTCCTTGGCGAATTTTCTTGGAGAGCTGAATCACCAGTTTGGCTCTGGAATCGTCAGGAAAATCGCGGTATGCGTATAACAGAACGCAGATGCTCTGCGCGGTATCAGCTAGTTCGAAAAAAATTGCTACGCCGTTATAGATTGCGCTAAAGGGCAGATCGTAGAATTTTTTTTTGGACTCGAAGTCTATTTTTCACAGAACAACTAATTTATCTTAATCGATTCATTCATGACAGAAGAAACAATAAATGCACAATAAGATGAAAAATTTTATTCAGCATAACAGGAGATGATTTATATTTACCCTAGCTGAATTTTAATGCATTAAATTTAGATACCTTTAAGTCGTTTTTGTTTTTTAGTAATTAACCTTTTGCTTCACCAAGAAAATACTAAATACATCTCTAAAATTGATTTAAAATCAGCACGACAAAAAGTTACAATTAACTAATCTATATTATAATTACGCTGAAAAGTCCGTAACGCTCATGTGATTTGGCTACGTGGCAAAGGGATTTTGGCAGGTTATGAGATCACAAATTTCCCTTTATCTGTCTACAAGTTAGTACGCACTGTTTGATTCTATGATGATTTAATATTAAAAAGGAATTATACCAGAATTAATTTATTTTCTTAACTATTTCAGCATTTTTTGTTTATTTTGTGTATTTTCTTTCTCTGAGTTTTGGGAAACATTGAATCATTTTTCTAAATTATGGGAACTTCAAAGTATCCAACGGACTGGTAAACAGTATGAATAGGGAAGATTTCACTAGAAGTAAACAAATTATATGTATATTTAAAGTTTCTTACTAATTGTTTTTAATCCAGTTTTCGTAATTAGTTTTGATTTCAGTGTTGGTAAACAAAACATAATTCATTGGAATTGTTATGAAATTATATGCACCGATATTTTTTTCCTTTTACTTACTTAATTTTTGAATTGAATATTTAAAAGGAAGCTCGTTGTCGTCAATGTTATTATTTCTTTTTGAATAATTTTTTTTCAGCATTTTTTTATTTTATATTTTGGTAATTCATTTTTTTCTGTTAGTGGATTTTGCATTATTGTACATGAAATTTTCTAATACAGCTTTCGTTAGTAAATCTGTGACAATCAGATCTGCGATATTGTTGGTAGGTTAAAACACCGTCTTAGGCGGGCACAATTCTTCGAGTATTAAATAAAAAGATATTTACATGGTGCATCAGAACTCATTAGAAAACATTAAAGGATGGGAGAGTGCATTCAAACAAACAATTTTTTTTATATGAGAATGCTTGGGCATAGGTGATCCGTTGAGGCACAAAGTGAAAAAAAAAATACATTAAAGTTATAAATTATTTACTACAGCACTGTTGACGAGTGTTTTTTCGTGGCGGTTTTTACAATAATAGTTCCAAACTGCAGTCAGTAACATTGGTACATGTTTAGTAGTGAAGTGCGAACAATTTTCACGGCGCTAGGTATTTCTGCCAAACATGCAGCCGCAATGAATATTCGAGCGACGAGGTCGTTAATCCCGTCCAAAAATGTATGTAAAGCATTTCATAGACGCTTCCAAGCTTGTGTTGATGTACGCTATTTTGAGCATTAATTGTGAAACTTATTGCGAAGAAACAGTTGTCAACGGCTCTGTAAGGACAATTTATGTGTCCTTTCATGTCGCTTTTGCATTTGTATCTCAAAAGGTCACTTGCGTCCATATATTTCTATATAAAAATGTTTGCTGTAGCGTACTCTACTATATCTTAAAGTTTTGCCATGAATTCTGATTCGCTCTTTATTACTAAATTGAATATCTTAATGATAAGGAAGATGTTGCATTTCACTTAAATATATTAGAATGCTGGGTATAATATTTTAAATTTGTAATCTCTATTTGGATTCTATAGTTATCCAAGAATGGTTTTCTCACTTAATTATGTGAAAAATTAATGCAGATGATGTTTTTATAAGTATTAAACATCTCATGGCTATTTCGATTGAGTAAATCCTTCTTGTTAGTTAGCTCAAAAATATGAACGAAACGGCTTTTAATTTGACCACATGAGCTGTTTCTGACCATGCGAATAAGAAAAAATTATACCTGAAAAGGAATTACATTCTAAGAAAGCACTTTACCTTTGAAAGACGTAGTGATAACCTGGGAGATGCATGAAACATAGTTTCAGAATATCTGGAATGCCCTATTGCAAAACGGAATTCAATAATAGCATTTACAATTTTTAGTGACAAACCCTGTAATTTATTTGAGTACCAATGCACTCCATTTATTTTATACTGATTAAATTCTAAAACGCTAAATATAATTCCATTTATTTTCGATAGATGACGGAAGACTGAGTTGTGAAGAAACCATCTATTATATTGAATTATTCTAAAAGTAGCAAATTCTCAAGAATAGCGCTCACCTTTCTGTGTATAAGGAGGTGAATGATCGATTTACTACTGTATGTGGGTTTTCTTTTTATCGTCCATTGACTTCTTGTCGCTTTTCGACGGGGCTTAACCTTTTATTTTTAAGGACTCACTTTTCCAAACTATTTTCGATAGTTGCCCAAAAATAGCCCAAGTGTGGCTACAAAACTGGACGTTAATCTAACCAAACTGAACTTAACACCACTATATGGCATGATGTATAATAAGTAGATTTATAATTAGGAGAGAATAGAGGAATGAATAAATTTAACCGGCGGTGGCAAGAGACAACTGATCACACCTTCTAGTGATTTGAAAGTGACAAAAAGAAATCTTTCGTTTCTATCCCAGAATGAAAACTTTTTTAGGAATATTTTAGATATGAATTACCACCAATCTGAAGGCTGTTTCGTTCGCTTTGAGGCGAAACAGCCTACCTATTACTTCTTGTATTTATTTGCATTTAAGAGCATTATTTAGCTTTGTGTTGCTAAAAATTGATTTAATCCAAATAATCAAGTTTTAAAAAAAATTTTTTAACCCTTTGACTACTAACTGGACATATACGTCCTACTCACATTTTAAAATTACTACAGGGGTAAAAATTGCCAAGTTTGTTGATATGCCCAAGTTGTAGAACAAGAATAATTGTGCACATTTCATCTTTAGTCACCTAGATGTACAAACTATTTTCCCTTAAAAAACATTGTTTACTGAAGACTTTTCTTCTTTGCATATTTTTCGTTAGTTTTGATCTATTTGTAAGTAATGCATATTTTTACAATAATATTGATGAAATATTGTAAATATATAAATAGGTTTTCGCAGCAACTAGGCGTAATTGGTACATTTGTATTTAAAATTGGCGTAATTAGTTGTTCAGGACAAAGCCTGATCGAACATCTTCTGCAAGCGTTTGCTTAATACTGAAAATTCTGGAATGTCGTATACTGTGCAAATTACTGACCTTGCATTTGTATACTCATTCCAAAAGTTTGTACACTGTGAAGTAAAGCATCATGCATAGACATTCAAAACATAATTACTGATTAAAACGTCTTTTTAACATGTACTTATGTAAATTGAGTGTTATTGAAGAAAACACGGAAAAATTAATGATTTGCCTTCTAAGAATACAAAATTTTTTTCCATCTGGAAAATTCTATAAATTTCGAGAAGGAAAAAAGTTACTAATTTGCAAACAACCCACTATTAAAATAAAAAAGCAAACGTTGAGCCAACTTTTAGCGTGAGGAATGCATCCTAGTTCTAAGAAAAAAATGTGCTTATTAAATTGATTCTAGTATTTCATAAAAATTCGTGAAAGGCCGCGGTGGTCTAGTGGTAGAGCTCCGGCTTCGGGGACAGAGGGCTTCAGGTTCGAAACACGATTTTACGGAAGATACGCCGTGTATGTGGGCATAATGCACGCCAAATCTGGCGGGTGAAGCGTACTCCCGCTTGTGTGGAACGGAAGCTTGCAGGACTGGCAGCTCAGGTGTCGTTCTCGTCATCTGACCGCGTTTCAAAATCACGAGGTACGTCTCAAAATAGGCCTCGCGCTATTTCAAAAAGGGATGTAAATATAGCTGAAAAAGAACTCTCCTATGGCAAGCTTAACATCATTGATTTTCTTTTCCAAAACTCTGACAATTCAAAACCATTTACATGTCGAAACCATTGCAGCCAGAAATGATGGAATATGGGTTTATAATTACGGAAATAAACAAAGTTAAAATGTTTAATGGTCACTCGGCATTTGTCAATGTCTTTTATACGGCTGAAATAACTTAATAATTTGATTGATATGATTTAAATTTTTATTTAAGCGAATGTATTTAAGTGTCACGTTTGCATCTGGGAAATTTTCTGTGCTTGAACTTCATGATAAATATTTGTTTCTGTAAATTGACATTTTATCCATTATTTTAAATTAAAGAAAACAGAGAAAATAGTAATTGGAATACAACATAAGCTAATATACTTCAAAGCAATAAAATAAAAAGTTAAAATGATTCAGTTAATGGAATCGGAATCGTATCAAAATTAGCTGACAAATTACTTATTCAGTTTTGTTAATTACCGCATCACGGAAAGAGCCGACTCAAACGATGTCAAAACTCAGAACAATTAATCATAAATATTTATCGAACTTTATCCTAAATAAATTGAAGTGGAATTACTTAATTATTTTGGAAATTCATTTTTTAATTTTGTGAGGATAAATTTGTCAAGTATTTCACACTTGATTATAAAATAGTCAGGCTACGTAAATGAATAAATTCAAAGATACAATGTGTATTTAATTTCACTCTGTGTTTTATAATTATAGTAAATTATTCTAATATATATATAATAAATTATAAATATGTTTGTACTTTATAGTATTTATATTGACATTAGTATTTTGTATTGCATTACCCAATTTTTTGTATTGTATTGTATACTTATATTGTATTACTTATATCGTTTTGTATCGTATTACCCAATTTTTTGCATTGTATTGGCTACTTATATTATATTGTATTACTTATATCGTTTTGTAATGTATTGCTCAATTTTTTGTATTGTATACTTATATTATATTGTATTGTATTTCTTCAATATTTGTATTGAAATTTTCTTCCCGCCGACTCGTGACATGTTTTACACCCTTTGGGTAAATAGGGTCGGAGTGGGCAATAAAAAATATTTCGGATCTATAAACTGCAGTTAAATGTCTTATGCTTATGCGTTTATATCCGAAGTTTTAAAATCTCTTTTCTTACACGTTTTTTACTTAACTTGACTTAATGTAAAAGTATCGTTTTGAGATCAATATGTGTTAGGGTTCAAAATTAATAGGCTCGTTCCAGAACGGAAACGGGACGTTAATATAACTGAAATAATTCTTACGGGTGGTAAGTTTTGCAAATTTTAAAAAAATTAAGCCTTTATAAAGGTAATAAAATGCAAAAATATTTGTTTTATCAAGAATGTAGGGGTCAAAGCAAAAATAGTGAGAGACTGATCTCAGTAGTCTAAGTAAATTTGAATTTTCATTTCAATCGTAATATATTTTAATTTTTCAGTAATGACGATGAGTCTTTTCCTGCCTTTTATGATATTTGCTATCACCTTCAGACTTTTATAAATTTATTATGTTTTAGTACAGGGCGCATTTTAAAATCGTATTTTGTTTGAATTTGAAATAAACCCACAATATAATCTTGAAAATAATTTACAACAAATTTAAAAGCTTTCATACTTTTTCTTTTCAAAACCTATACTTTATTCATGCTTACCCTTTATGGTTACAACTCTACCTGTTCATGTTTTTCAAGGAATTAGTATGAATTCATTTCATGTCTGTTCTAGAGGAGCTTGAATTTTATGCTTCTTGCCAAAGTTTTTGTTCAGTTTACCTGCATTAATGTCCCTTTTAAAAGCACTACTAGGGCTATTTTGAGAAGGATTTTGTAATTCTGAACCGGCTCAGATGATGAAGGCAACATCTGAGCTGGTGTTTTCCCGCTTGAAACTTCCACGCCACATCGGTAGTTTGACCCTCGACATCAGATATAAATTGCATCAGGCCACTATACACGGCAGTACTTTCTTGGAATGCGGTTTTGAAATTTAATTTTCTTTCTTTTTTTATTTCTTCTCCTTCTCTTTTTATTTTTAATATTTCTTTATTTTTTTACACTTTTATTTAACTTTATTTATTTACTGTTTATAAAGATGAAATTTCGTTTATTTATTTTATGTTTGTAAAGATGAAGCCGGGATCAGATAATGAAGGAAACGCATGAGATGGCACTTTCCCTATTCGATTGAAACATCAGTAGTTCGATCATCGACATTAGATATAAATTGCAGTAGGCAACTATACATAACGAAATTTTGGTGGAATGCAGTTTTGTAATTTAATTTTCTATTGAAGGTTTCATTATTTTTTTACTTCTTCTCCTTCCATTTTATATTTTACATTTCTTAATTTTTAAACACTTTTATTTAAATTTATTTGTTTCATGTTCAAAAAGATTGAATTTCGTTTATTTGTTTCATGTTTGTAAAGACGAAAGCAGGATCGGATAATGAAAGAAATGTTTTTGCATTTTCGTTGTTCATCGAACTCTCAATTTGTGAAAATAATAAAATAATATTAAAAACAAAAAAACAAACTTTAAAATAATTTCAGGGAGTTCTGCAGCCCTAATGGACGACCCGCCACTATATATCGCGATTATACACCCTGTCCCAAAAATATAGACATCAGTGTAAAATGCTATTCACAAAAAAGCTAGCTGATAAAATGAATCTAATATGTGATTTGTTTGATTATAAACGCTATAGGAAATCTCATTTAGGGTAAATTTATTGAAAAAGTAAAAATAAATGTATTATTTATTTTAATAAATCATAAAATGGAGTGTCCCATTATTATAGTCATTAAAGCGTTTTATGGATAATTTTCAAAGTTAAACAACACACTTAAAATTCTTAATATTTAAAACTGTTTCCATTGTTTTTGTCACTTCAAATATCCAATTTTGTACTGAAATTACAAAGTTTTCCAAGATTGTTCAATTACTGTTAAATCTGTTTCCTCGGAAAATATTGCCTTCCATTTTCACTCACATTTCGTGCTAGCTTTCCCCACACATTCTCTGTAGGATCAAGGTCTAGACTAAGTGCAGGTCAGACTGTAACATTGATAGTATTCTGGTCAAATCATGTTTCTGACGAGTTTGAAGTATGAATCAGTGCACCATCATGTTGGAAAACATAATCGGTTTCTTCCTGCAAGTTCAGTACTGGAGTCCAATGATGCTCTAATATTTGCTGATAGTCCTTAGAGTTTAATTATTTACTACAAAAGACCAAGATCCCACACTTTGTGGATTGAAAGAAAAACTTTTAGCTCACTTTTTAAACCATGCCGGTAAAATTTATATCCATTGGAAACATCTGAATCGTTTTTTCTCACCACTAAGTGTGGTTGAAAGCCATTTGTCATATGAAAAACTATTTTCTTATTCCGTTTCTGTCATTCCGTTTTCTGTGTGTTTTCAATTTTAGCTTATTCAACATTTTCTTGAAAATTGTTCTTTTTGAGTCTCCTGTTCTTCTGTGAATCGTGCTTTCAGATACTCCGATTTTTCAAAACAATTGGCCACAAAGTTGTATTTTTCCTGGATGCCATACTTACATGTCTCTTTCAGAGATATTTTTTCTTTTGCCTATCAGAACTTCTCTTATTACACTATTAATCATCTTTTTTCAAAATTCTATAAATATTCCCCAATGATTGCTTTAAAATCTCAAAAATGTCTTTCGAATGTTTCTCTTTAACTTATAAATCTAAAATTTATTTATTCTCTTCCTTTAAAATCTCTATATCAGCCAAGCATTTAAACGAAGTTATAGAAGCACCACGTACTATTTCTCAGACAAGCTAAACAATTATTTTAAGGCTATATAAGACACAAAAATCTGAAGATAACTATTTAAAAGAACTGTTAATAGAAAGCCGTCAATGAAAAATATTGGCTTTAAGGAGCAAATAATAATTAAAAGTATTTTTTCTCTTTAAAATCAGACGATGTCTACATTTATGAGACAGGCAACTTTCTCTATTTTTATACAAATTTTAATTATTAACTTCAGTTCTTTTACTATAAATTCGAATAAAGAAATAAATAAAAACAAACTGGATCGTTTCTAAGAATCGTACTTTAGTTTGTAACACCATTTTCAATTTGTGACTATATTTTTGACACAAATGAGACAGGGTGTATACGGAATATAGAGGAGAGACAATATCTGCTGGTTTAGATTATAGTATAATAGTAATTGTGAAGTACCACTGAATTTTTGGAAAAATATATTCTGGTGAGTTGGTATGTTGTTACAGAACGTGAATGTGTAACAATGAAATTCACAAAATCAGTACAGAAGTATCCGTATTTTTTAATTTTTCTATAAAAACATACATTTTCAGTATAAAATATGACATTTTCATCGTGCATACAAACATCGATATAACAAGAACACTTAGAATCCGTAGTTCTGATCAAAAAATAAGAATGATATCTGAAGATCACATGATTCTTAAGAATTCTATTTTGGTAAATTCAAGATTATTTAACAGTATGCTTTGAATTTAAATCGCTTCTTAAAACATGAACAGATATGTAGCGTGATATATGTAAAGAAGGTACAAAATTATTTAAACAATTCATAAAATATTTAACACACAGAAAATTGTACATACCTTAGTTAATTTAAGAAAATTTGTACAATATTTAACCGGAAATGTATCTCGAGATTCTTTTAAAAAACTTTATGGGCGAGTTTTCTGCTCCGTTCATTTTGGGTGCGTGTACAGAACTTATGTGCCGAAGATCCGCTTCCAGTCCCTTTGGCGATGCATTACACCTGAAATCGGTACTGGGCATGGAAGTTCTACATTACCCAAAATAAACAAAACAGGAAACTCGACCAGACAAACACCTTGTAAAAAATATTATTTCTTTAATTTATTTTGAAGAACAACAACAAAAAAATAGCAAAATAAAAAAAATATCCACAAATAAATATTTCGAAAGTGGAAATTCTTTTCTTTACTTTATGCTCTTAGAATCATATAGTCATGAGACAGTAAGATATGTTCCTAAGTCAGAAGATAATTCTAAACTGAAAATAAATGATATTTACCAGACTTTATTTTATAAAGCAATATTTTCTTCTTCGAATAATTATTATACATTACATACATTATTTTTTATTTAACAAATCGTTGATAGTGAAATTAAAATTAATTTTCGAAATGAAGTTTATTTAAATTCGTGTTTCAACCACGATAATTTGAAATAAGCGTAGTTTAGTTTAACCGAATTAATAGCAGAATACATGCCTTTAATGATAATGTATAAGAGAAATGACTTTCATTCATTCAAAATTTGTTATAATGTCATTTAAGGAAAGTTCAGATGCTTGAAGATTCTACCTTTATATTGAAAACAAATATAATTTAAAATTTTTCTTCATTATGCAGCTCTTCTGATTTGGCATTATTACACCGATTGCTATTTGGCCTATGTGAAACTGACTAATATTTTGACTATATTATACTCACTGATATTTGTTATCATTATATGACAATCTTTTAAGTTATTATTTAAAAGAATAGAAAAATGTATAATGATATGTTTCTATTACATAATTGATTATGCTTATTGTATTACCATCATTTAAGTGAAAGAATGGGTAATTGTTATCATTGTTATATGCAGCATTAATGAAGGTATGAACCTGAATATTTTGCTGCTGTAAATGCAGAGCTCATAAAGAATACGAAATGTTAAGGTCTTAATCATACATCTCATGATACAGATTTGCTGTTATCTCATTTAAACGAAAAAACAAAGTAACCATTCTCTTGACATTACAAACAACATTGATGATATGGATCCTGTTTTCTTACATCTGTTATTACAATGTTTAAAAATGGATTGAGAAATTAAAATTGATATGTCTGCAATGGACATTTCGTCATATTTTCTGTATCACCCTTATCCTTTAACATCTCAAAAATAATGATGATCGTAATTGTTATTGCGGAGTTGGAAAAAATAAAGAAAATTTACTTTATTTGTCAGCGTTACTTAATACGCTATAATAATCGTATCATCATAATACTTTATATGAAGAATAAGTAATTGCTGTCATTGATGCAAACAGCGACACTTATGATATGAAGTTTGTTGTTTTGTAATTGATACAGCAAGATTTAAAGAGAATAGAAAAATTCAAACTGATATGTCTCTATTACATAATTCGTCATATTATTGCATCATAATTACTTAAATGAAAAAATAAATAATTGTTACTTCTGTTGCGAGCTCCGATATTGTTGATATGGAATATATAGTTTATGTTTGATATGTTATAGGCGAAGAAAAATCGGAAATGTTAAACTGATATTGTTGTATTATGATTTTTATCATTGTTGCTCATAGCAATAATGATGAAATGGAATGCATTATTTTTCTTTTCTTTCTAAAATGTTTACAAACAACATGAATGTTTTATATGTATACGTAACATAATTCTTCATATTTATAGAATTGCAATCACTTCAGTGGAAAAAATAAGTGACCTTATTATTGTTACAAGGCGTAATGATATAGTAATATGAAATCAATTATTTTGTAACGAATCCTTCAGAGCAAAATACTGAATAGGAAAAGTTAAATTGATATGTTAAGAATCATGCGATCTCTTCTTTATTCACTGATCAATCTGAGAAAAGAAAAATGTTGTTTAAAAAAATGACACTCTAAAGAATTTCAATACAAAAGAGTCGGCAGCCTTAGTTCGTGACACAAGAACGCCTCTAGAAATATCACGGTATTTTAAAGAGGGATAGTGAAACATTCAACACAAAATGTTTTGTTCCGTTTGGCAATTTAGATCTCGAAGACACCAAGATTCTGCAACAAAAGAGAAGAAATATTACTAAAATCTTAAATATTCTCAGATATCTATTTGCTGGATATCGTCAACAAATGGCGTCCAAAAACAGTTTAATTGTAATTTTGTGCAAATGATACCGTTAAAACTTAAAATATTCAGTTATTTCATAGAATATCTTTGTATTCAGATAGGTAACTCTTGAAATACCTAGTAATTCTATGAAATAACGGATTGAAAATAACTAGTTAATCTTTGATACAACGGATTCCACCCTTTAACTGTAACACAAATATGTAAGATAATTTATTGTGTAATTAATTCAAAGTTTCTATCGGTTATAAAAATTCAAGTATGAAATTTAACTCTCTTTTAAATGTATTTTGAATAACTTATTAATTATTTTTATTTCTTATTATATAATTGATAGAATTCTCATAAATGCAGACGATATTTTATTATATTTATGCTTACAAATAAAAGCAGGTAATAAGTTTCATTCTAAAATGAAAAATAGTTCTGTATTTTTTTATGTTTTATTCTATTTTTCTATGTACATTATTCTATGTTTTGCTTAGCTTGGTTTTTCTTTCTGTTTGTCAAATAGAATCTATTTTTCTGTTTTGCACGAATGCTTTGTTTTCATTTTGTGTTTTAATTTTATAAAGTTTTGGTATGTTACTAGAAAATTTATTTCTTTAAATTATAGGCTTGTTGATTAAAGTACATAACATGAAATGATAGGGAAGAAATGTCGAAACAAAGGAAAAAACAAGCCAATAAAAGAACATTAAATACATCAAACGTTGATCCAAAAGGAACAAATATTATGATTACGTAGTTTTGAATCAAATGTGAGGAAACAGAGACAGAAAAAGAACTTATACTGTGCATAAAATATCATACTTGGATTTATACACTGAGCGCTGATATGAATTTGAGAGACAAAAATTATTTTTTCGATTATTTTTTTTAAAGCAATTGGTGGTCCAATTTGGGAAACTACTTGTCCAATCCGTGCAAGGAGTTTCCTTAATTGAAACGATGACGTCGCCGATGGATAAACTATTTAGACTAATTTTTCTCCTATGAATGAATTTTCCTTTCAATGTTTATTTCATTAAAAGTTAGTTGCATTGTTTTGAAGATAAATAAACTACAAAAATTACTTGTTTTCTATTAAAATCATTTCCCCGTCACTGTTTAGTAAAAAATGTCTAGATGGTCCAAATAGGTAAACTTTCCACTATTATTTCTAATTTTACATTAACTGCACAATTTTGGAAATAATTGAACTAGAACAATTAATTATAAGTCAGTATATATTGTTAATCGGGTACCTTAATTTATAAATAATTTAAAGAGAAAACGTGTTCACAGAATTTTCCAAGAAAGAAATGAAGCCAAACTATTAAATTGAATCGGAAACAGAGTTCGACACATGGATATTGAGATAATGGTAGAGTAGAACCCCGGGAAACCAAACTAATTGGGGCTGACCTTTGTTTGGATTCCGGGAAATTCGGTAAAATACTCTTGATATACCAAATTCAGTAGCGTATTGACTCTGAATGCTCTGTGAAGGCGTGCTGAAAGAGGACGCGTCGATTCTCATGTTAATGTGGCAAACAATTTGAGGGTAAAAGGAAGATATCCGAGTTTTTTTCAACTAATTAGGTGCTGTGTTCATTCTTACCAATTCGAATACTTCTTTTAAGTTAGTAATAAACATTAGCTTTGTTTCTGATTCGTAATTGTTATTTTTCCTTCATTTTTCAGTAAAAACTTTCAGAAAATTAAACGATGATGTTTGGAATATCCGAAATGTCGGATTCCTCGGGTACTGTATTAAAAGATAGAAATTCGTATTGAAATGCTTTGCTTTATAAAAGATGCCTTGTCATCTTCTTTCTTGTGTCACATTCCTTAACATTATTAACTCTCAATAAAATATCAAAGCTTTATAGTTTGTTTGGATGACAGTATAAATTTGTCAATTATTAAATTGAATCAGAAGCAGAGCTCGACACGTGATATTGTGATAATGGTTTTGTAATTAATCTTAAAAGATAGAAATTCGTATTGAAACGCTTGCCTTATAAAAGCTGCCTTGTCATCTTCTGTCTTGTGCCACATTCCACGACATTATTAGCTCTCAATAAAATATCAAAGCTTTATAATTTGTTTGGATGACAGTATAAATTTGTCAAAAAGGTGTTGTACTTTGCTGAGGAACCTGAAAAAAGAAGGTTGCAGTTAGTTTAGAAGAAAATTAGGTAAAGAAAGAGCAAAATGAATTTTTTGTACTGTGTTATTTGAGCACAGTGTCTTTTTCCGCACATCAAATAATTTGTGCGATTTGAGCGCAGTTTGAAGGTTTACTGGAACATTCTAACCTTTGACATGATAATGCGGCGAATTAAGATAAGAAACTGGTGATTCACACTTTCAAGTTGTAATCAGTGACAAATCAAGTTGGCAGCATTAGCGAAGATTCAAGCTTTATCGTTGTGCACTACCGTAATTAAGTTGCTCTAGTACACAAGTATTACGCAAGATACACTTGTACTTAACACACGTTGAATAGTCCTAAATATGATCTCATTGTATTTTATTTAACAGATGTATTTGAACATAATTTAGGTTTATCTTCCAAAAATCGATATTTTGTGCAACTTTGTATCAGATCTGCATTTACAGCAAGATTTATTTATTTATGAATGTCTTTTTTAACGCCATAAGGTGAGTAGCAACATGTATTACTTCATTTCAGTCGTCACCTTTCACACACTATCATATTAAGCTGCCACTGAATGTAGATTAATTTTAAAATTCTGCAAGGATTTCTGGTTTCAAAAGAACACAAATTTGGGCATCTCCATTTTATCCATTTTTGTTGTTCGAGTCAGACCATTTGAGGTAATTTTTACAAACTGCAAATTTCCAAAGTTTGTGCGGAAATACTATTAATCAAATGATATGCAGAAAATCCACTGGGCACAAGAGATACATTGCCATATCGTATACTTCTGAATATAACTTTAAATAATTTGCAGATAACTATCTAGTAAGAAACAATCAAAGTTACAAGTGATTTGACAATGATTCGTGACTTATGGGGTACGCATAGATGATTAATAAATAATTATAAAAAACAAAATTGGAAAAAATGATTAATAGATATTACAAATACAAAAGATTTGTTATTAGTTACTTAAAATTCTCATTTATTTGCAGGAAATTGACTTCAGATTTAAAGCAATTTGAGCTGGAGAAATAACATGAAATATTGTTCAGATTTTGTAAATATTTGTAATAATTTGCGAAAGTATTCTATTTTCTCAAAATAATATCAATATAATCAAAATATTTATTGTTAGAAGTACTATGAAATCGTTAATATTTAGCCGTTAATTAATAAAAAATATAGAGTTAAATTTTTAACTACTTCACGAATATTTTTAAGCAACTTGTGTCATTCCCAAACTTGAAACTTTGATAGGGTGTCATTACCGAACTGGTCGTTTAATCCTTGCCAAAATTCAATAGGCTTGACATTTTCATTCGTTAAAAATTTAATGACAACTGCACTAAATACTTTGTGTTCACTCTACATCCTAGCAGATAAATAAATGAACATGTAGAGAATAAAAGGATGTGAAACGGTTATTTAAACTTTAAACAAATTATCAAGGTCGCTATAGCAACGTATTTTAAATTCGTCCGCCGCTATTAAAAAGTCTGGTTTATATTTGATTTACTGTCCTACTGCCATGAGAAAAACTCTGAACAGGGTTGGTGCACGTAGATGGGTCGAAGAAAAGACTGAAAAGGGTATAAAATCGACAGCAACATTTGGCAAACTAGGCGCATTCGTTAGGCTAGGAATTGATTTTCGATCAAAGTACCAAGCGCAATGAGACTTCTGCCGGTTCGACCTGCGCCAAAAGAAATAAAGCCCTTTCCTACACCCCCAAAATGCAGTGGAATATCCCGTTTCCATAACAACCGCCATCGGTATGTCTGGTGTCCGGGGTTTTTCTCGTGGCGGTAGGACAGTACTTTCTTATATATGTTCCTATCAATCAGAGAAAAAGTGTCTCTTGAAAACAACAATATAACGGATTCATCGTAGAAAACGAGTATTGTTGCAAGTACGATTTAAAAAAGAACTGGAATAAGTGGCATTTCATGAAACAATATAACGTCACTTCCTCCTTCTGACGATTAACACTCACTATACTTCGGTGCGTTGCTCCTCCTTCCCCGTGCTCATCGACGATGAGCACTGCGTTTTTACTAGAGGGTTTACTATCTTCCTCGAACCACTGCGTTTGGTGGACGATGGTAGTCGGGGAGAGAGGGATCCTCGTCAGCTCGTCCCGGTAATTCAGGTCCGCTAAACTCACCTCGATCTCCGCCTTCTCCTGGCAGCGTTTCTGCGAGAAAAAGATTGTTCAAAATGTGTTGTAAATATATCGTCGCTAAACAACTGGCCGGGTTAAGGTGAGTCAGTACCAGATATACTTTAAGAATTCGATTTTTTTATTTTTATTTATTTCAAATCTCCACCTTTCCAACGATATAAATCTTTTGCTCGTGTTCATGTTAGAAGTAAGTTAAAATAAACTTTAAAAATATGTAAACAGATTAATGTAACACAAGATTTTTACCTTTAACTTGAATTATCTCAAAATGGAATTTTTAAAACTGCGAAACTGCACCTTTTTTCTCAAAAAAATTATTTTCCCCCTTGAACGATATCGTCCTTTTTTATTTCTGCTGTCCAACTGTGAATGTGTTTTTAAAATTTATTGCTGCACGTTAATATTATTCTCGTGTTTAGCATCAGCTCTGCCTGTCTCAATAAACTTTTTCATCGGTCATCTATCTGACTGGACGTTTCTAATCTTTTCAGTAATCAGCTAAAATAGTGATGCAAGATAATCATTAAAATGTTCACACCAATTAATAGATATAAGCAATCCATGAAAATGTGAGCTGAAATCACGGCATTGAAATTTTCTTTGAAAATTATTTCCATGTTTAAATAATACAAAACTTTCTTTTGTCAGAGCCCTTTAATGGTTCTGGGTTGGAAAAGGTATGCGTTATCAAAATTATTTGAGACTCAAACATTATGTAGAATGCTAAGTCACTGAAAGAAATTTCTTTTCATAATTCCCATAGGTAATCTATAAATTGCAAAGGGACTACAGAGAAGGATAATGAAAAAGTACGAAAAAATTTATGCAAAAAAAGTACATTTTGAAATGTAATGAAATATGCGAAATCTGCTGAAAGAGATGTGTTAAAAACTACCTTTTGCAAAAGTACTACTTGTTACTTAAAGCTTTGTAGACAAAAATTGCATTTTAAATTATGCTTAACTGTCTTGTTGGTACATATATTTGGTCTCATATTTCACTAATCTCCTTAATACCAAGTTATCATCCTTTGTAATATAATGAAGTGAAACCTATTTTCTATTTTGTTTAGGAATTTTAGAGAACGCTGGAATTTCACACTTTTGCCGGTGTTGACGTATGTGAGAATAATTGACCACACCCATCTTCTACAAAATTTCAAAAACAGAAATTCTATCGAAATGAATGAATTTCATTCTATCGAAATGAATGAAATTTCATTCATTTCGATAGAATTCACATAGAAATTTGATATATTCTCGAGTTTTTAATGAATTGTTTTTGTCAATTAAAATGTCAGATTAAATTAGTTGGACACAGAAACCTTAATCCTTTTCAATGAAACAAATATTTGAAAAAGAAACATTTTGCTTTTTGAAAATCCTTCGTCTATGCGCAGCAGAAGAGATATATAGAGACTATGCAAATTAAAGAGATTGATTTTAAGAAAAAGTTATGTTAAAACAAAAAAAGATGTTAAGAAGACATTTTTAATAGATCTAATTGAAAGCCTATTAACAAAAGTTCATTACACCATGTATCGTTCAATAAAACACTCTACATTGAAAACAATAAAGGAACTAAACAAAAATAAAACAGTTGCAAATTGAACAACAAAATTTTCATATTTTGAGGTAGCAACACCTTTTAAATATGCTAATATGTGTAGAATAACTTGCTCTTTTGAGTTAAAACGATGTTTTTCTTAAATAACTATTTAGATGCAACGTTTGCAAACGAGCTGAAATGCCGTTGAACCAAGCGGAATGTTTTTATATGCAAAGCTTTATTAGTATAATATGATTCAAAGCCATAATAGATCTAAGTAAACACATTAGGGTGCGAAAATCGCAGGATGCAGTAGATAATTGACTTACTTCCTACGCACAGAAATCGAGGGTCAGAAGGTTAATTTATGTGTATATAATGCTACTCATGTTTATCTGTAGTAGAATATAATGTCTTTTATTCTACGTGAAATAATGAAAACATTAAAGATCAGAAATATTTCACCTTCAAGCTCCAAGATCGCTTAAGAGCCACGACACAGTTTCGGTAGTTTTTGCTGCATTTTGCACTGTCCGGAGACTGCCCGTCTTTTATCATGGCACTTTCCAGGCTCTCACTATCACAAACTAGAAGGAAAAATAGTAAAACTCAAATAGATAAATTAATACTAATAAAAATATAAAACACAAACAACCATCTGTAACGCAACATGAACATCACATCTAAAACCTTCCAAATCTTTTGCCAATAAATGAAACACAAAAAAGGCTTGTTTCCGTAATTTAAACGTTAATATGATTATATACCACAGGCAATTCATTCGAAATGAAAACTTATAGGAAAAACCCACACCCGTTTAGGATTTCCCAACAGAAGAAGCTTCCTGAACTTTATATTTATGTGTTCATTGTTTAGGTATATTGTTTTGCTTTCAAAAAATAGTGTATAATGTAAATACTAATAAAATAGGTAAGACAATGTGAATTTAATTAGAAATTTGCAATATAAATCAAAAAGGCTTTTAGAATAATATAACTAGTACATGCAAGGATGGTTCTTTAAAACAAATTAAGAAACAATTAAGCTTCTTCCAAATGATGTTTATGTCTAAAAGTAACATTCAAATATAAAATGAATCTTCATCTGTAAAATATATTGGAAATACATGAAACTTACGATTGTCGGATAAAAATAAAAAAGAGTAGGCGGTTGACTATTATTTTCTCAGTCCCACATTCGCTATGCAAAACCCAAGTTTTATAACTCGGAAAATATATGAAAATGGAAAAGTTTTGAAAATATTATTAAAAAATGAAGCCTAAGAATTTTCTTTATGATTTAAAACTATGAAAGATCACATTTGTAGGTACCATTACCATTGTTAGGAGGCACGACATCCGGACATGCTGCTGTATTTTCCGCTAAATCATCACAAGATTTCTTTGAAGTTTTGGTGATCCTAAAAATAAAAAAAAGATATATTTTTAAAAAAAGGATAATAACCCATCTGTATACATTGGACAAAATTTTGTACCTCCAAACCATGCTTATCATTAAAAAAGACCCATGTGTTGAGAAACGTTTGATTTTAATTTATTGTGTAAGAACCACAAAAAGAGGCAATATTAAAAAATTGCAAAATAAACAATATTAAATAATTTCTATTTGAAATATTGAAAGAATATTAAAAGACACTTTCAAAATGTTGTACAATACTATGTTTACAATGCTCAATGAAAGCTTTTTAGTTTATTTAATATTGTTCTAAATATTGTTTATTATATTATTATCCACGATATTGTCTAATATTTCCCTCGAAATAATATAATGTTACAAAGCTGTAAAATTGTTTCTCTGGCATGCTAATCTTGGCGACTTGGAGAGAAATTTGGAGAACTTGGCGACAAAGTTAGCGAATTTGTCGACAAAAGGAATCTTCCAGAAAAAACCTGAACTGTGGACCTATCTCTACTGGGAACCACTAACTTCACGAACCTTCTAGAGATTACGTCACTTCCCACGTAATAACGTCACTTCCTGTTGAAAATACATAAAAGCAAGCTTTCAAACTAAGAGTAGTCAGTTGGACTTTGATCAGCAAGCAGCTGGTGAACTGAGAGACATTTGAGCGCTGTAACTGAGATTTATTGGCGATCTCTGTTGATTATTTATACAAGTGATGTTCAGTTTTGCTACCTGTGCTTCATTAGAGTTTTGCTGAAATCTTCGTAAAAATAAAGTCATTTATTTTTCTATTATCTGCTTGTTAATCTGCATTCCCTTTCACCCATAAGATGATTTTTGTTGCAATAATATCTTCTTATAGTATTCGAGATTATTAGTTATATTCTTTTTATACTTTGAATAATAGAAGTAAATTGCGAGTCAAAGTATTTTTTATCTTTTAATGCTCTAAAATACGATTTTTATTATAACTTTGAAATCATGCTGTGAAATATAAAGATACAAAACCATATTATAAAGAGAAAACTTGCAAATTTCTAATTTTATTCAATATCGCTAAAAGTTAATGATATTTGGTAGCAATGTTCCTCAATACCTTAAATATTATCGCAAGGTATCCGTTAATATTATTCTCCAATAACGTGTGAAGATACTGTAAAATATTGAAAATGATATTGTAAAATTCTGATATTTTACATTGCTTCCGTATCAAACAATTATTATTTTTAAAATTTTCGCATTATTGAACAATGTTGGGTTACACTTCGAAATACAGTAGGCTCTCGTTTGCAATAAATGACAATAATTGGTATTAAAAACATCAAAGAGTTTTTGTCGATAAGTACACATCTTGATTTGTTTTTACTTCCGTAAAATATTTTAACACTTCTCTGGTTATTAATTTTGTACAAATTCAAATAATTTTAAATATAATCTATCAATTTTATTAATGCTGATTAAACTAACATTTTGCGGTGATAATTAAGTGTTTTTATTTTAAAAAACTTCATTAGAGCTAATTTTGAGAAACGCAAAAATACATTAATTTGTAGTAAAAAATGTCTGCATACTTCACTTTATCTTCCTCTATAGGTGTTGGTGCTGAAAAAGAAAAGAAAAAGGTTTTAGTCTAGTAAAAGAATATGAAGCATAGCAAAATCTTAAAAATAAGTTTTATAAATATACGAAAAGAAAAAGTATTAAAGACTCTATTTGATGTTGAGTTTTTTTTATGCAAAATTCTGAAAAAGTTGTTTTTAAAGAGATCCTCAAGCTTAATTGGATTACAATCAAAAATAATTTTATACACTTTTTAATTTAAAAAAATATATTCTTTTAATTTGCGTGAAGAAACAGTATAAAAATTCGTAATGCTCAGAAGAAATTTTTTATACAAATTTTGTAAAATTTGTTTTTAAACAGCTCTTCAGATTTATTTGACTTACAACTAAAAGTAATTTTATTCAATTTTTAAATAAGATACCCCATTAAATCACATATTTACATTGTTCTGATTAACAGAAGTACATATAATTGTAACTGCGTTTTTTTGTATAATTTTACTTAAAAGGAATTTATAGTAGGAATATCTAAAAATTTCCTTGAAATTGACGTAGAAAAATTCCATCTAAATATTTGAGTGTATTTGCATAAAGTGGCAGACATTTTGTCAAATGCATCGCATTTAAGAAATTATCATGGAAACATCTTGAGAAAAAATTAATTAAAAATCTTTATTGAAAATGAATGAATAACATTTTTCACTCGGATTCTACTTAAAGTTAGAATTTTTAAATAAATAATAAAGGTAAAATTTTTTTATGAATCTCAGAGAACAAACTAAAAAAATGTCTGAAAAGTAAACGTCACTTCTTGTGGTCCTAGTAAACCAAAATACATATATTAATTATCTAATATGCAAAATTACATCATAGTGAACTACACAAGACACGTAGTCTAATATCTGAGTTCCAAAGAAAATTTAATTTCCTAAAAATATTTTTAAAAAAGCAATAATGGGCTTCTTTAAAACAATTTTTAAACTGAAAGGATAGTTCCAGATTCACCCAAAATTCTTAAAACATTTCTTTCAATTTAAGCAGATCACTTTTCTCATTTATTAAACTTTTAAAATCCCTCAGTTTTGTTTCTATCAGTCGGTCTACTTGAATGAGGGTCTTTATAAAATGTTGGATTTCGTCAATAGATGGCACCACAAATATTTAATTGTAATTTTGTGAATATCGACTAAACCAGAATGCTTAATTGTATTTTTTATAGATAATTAAGAAAATTTATCATGTAATTAATTGGAAATCTCTGTTAGTTATAAAAATTCTAATATGAAATTTAACTCATCTTTAAATGTACTTTGAATAATAACTCTTTTTCTTATTTCTTATTTTTTGTGAATTCTGAAAACATAGACGATATTAAAATAAATTTATGCATACCGATGAATACAGAAATTTGAAACACTAAGCTTCATTATAAAAAGAAAAATGGTTCAGTTCAGGATTCTATGTTTCGCCTTGTTTGGTTTTTTTTCTGTTTGTCAAATCGAATTCGTTTTTCCTGTTTTGTAAATATGTTGTGTTTGTCAATTTGTTGCTGTAATAAATTGTCAATTGTTTTTGTAGTTCCATATTTAAATCGCATACAAAGATGCATTTAGAAATGTATTAGTCGACATCTCTGTACGTGTTTAATGATGGGAGGCCAAGAGTTTAAAGATGGCGACAGAAACCTTTTCGTGGTCGTCTTCTGCGAATTTGAACCAGTGCCAGTGCGACTACGCCTATCACCAGGAGAGTGCCCAGGGCGGCCAGCAGGATGGTCACCAGCGGACTCAGATTGCTCATCAACGCAGCGTCTGGGAAAAAAGAAACGATTAATCGATATAGGCTCCCGAAACATTATACATGTGAATATTCTAATGGAGAGTTGGAATTTCGAAGAGAATAGTAGATTATTAACTGCTGTGATTGATGTTTAATAACACACAGATGGAGGATATTCTTTTTAAAATGGCTGTAAAATAATTACTTTAGATTATTTAATAAACTGCTATTAAAACTTTAAAAGTATCATCGAAAGCAAAACTGCATTATTTTGAAGTTTTGCCAACACATTGTTGGAGGATATTCTTTTTAAAATGGGTATAAAAATGTTGTATTAGATCATTTAATAAATATCTACTGAAACATTAAAAGTAGTAAAAAAAAAATTGCATTATTTTGCTTTCATAAAGCTTTCAAAAATATTCAGTATAATGGATTAAAACTATGATAGCGCAAACACAAAATATTAAATACCAGTAAACAAAGTTAGGGTTATTTTTCCAAAAATAAGTTTTGCTATTAGAAATTTTTTAATTGATGACAAAATCATTTATGCAATTTTCTTTGAAATTTCTTGAGTAAAATATGATTTCAATGATTTTCTCTTCTTTCATTTAAGGATTTTTAAACTAACATGCAATATTACACATTTAAGAATTCTTTCGTAAAAATCTAAGCAATGAATCTGTATTTTCAAGTTCTGAAACTGTTTTGGATAACCTAAAAACCACCATCTATAGTTCGAAGCAGAAATTTATCTAGTATAAAAAATAGAAATAGCTTGTAAGGGAACCATTTGATGCTTACATAATATATAAAATATGTCACGCCAATTTATCTAATATAAATATAACTCATTGTGGCTCTGTATGTAGGTATGTGGCTATGTTCCACATCTCCTTCTAAACCAATTGACTGATTTCAACCAAATTTTGCACACTTATTATTTAAGACAAGGGGAAGACTTATTATTTAAGACAAGGGGATGAACTTTTCTAAGTCCAAAAGTTAATTAAACAGTCAGTTAATTAGAAATTAACCCAAACCGTTTTTCCGCCGTAACTTCGGAGCAAATTGTCCGCCAAAAATATTTTTATACCATCTTAAACTTTAAAATTTTTTCTTTTCAATGATACCAATTTTATTTTCGCGCATTGTTTCCTTCAAATCTTATGATTTTAAAAATTTTTTAAAGAAATTGATTGCTCGCAAAAGATTTTGAAATATAGCATTTTTATTGATACTTCGTTGCTAGGCAACGGTGAGACTTCGAACTAATTTCTTTTTATTTCTGTAGATATTTTATACAAGAAGTGAAAGATAAATGGCAACTTTCAAAGGCCCAAAAGGTAATTAAAACTTTAGTTAATTAAAACTTGAGCAAGATTTTGCGTTTTTCCGTGATATATTTCGAAAGTGTTACGTTACAATAATTATTTTTATGAAGTTAAAAATAATATTTATAAGTTTAAAAAAATAGCTTTTCAGTGATACAAATTTCATTTGGGTTCCAATTGTTGCTCTCATTTCAATAATTTACAATATTAAAGAAAAGTTTAAAATCAGACGATTCATAATTGATATCAGGAACAACTATTGATATGGTTTATTTTAACGCTCTTTATTAATGAAAATGTAAATATTTAATTAATTGTCCCAAAAAATTCGTCGAAATCCTTATATTTTACTATTTATGAACGAAATTTGAAGTAAAAACGTTGCAGACGATAAAGGAATTTTTGTATTATAATTTTCTATACAAAAATAGTTTTTTTATTAAAAATATTAGACATAAAAGTATTTTAATTCCGATCAACACCGGGCATAACAGCTAGTATCTTAAAAAATTTGAGGAATACATTTTGATTTTCATCTTAACTGAAGAAAGTCTTCAAACCAAATAGCTTTAGTGAGACATACCATTTTCTTGATCGCGTATTGATAAGGTGTTTCCCAGGAGAGCCACCGAGTTACTCTTGCCCTTCTCGTTGGAAGCATACATGACGAAGACGAAGGGCGTGCCAGGAGGTAGATTGCCGACCGAGAACACTGGAGAGTCCACGGATGTCATATTGAGCTGCAGGTGGTCCACGGCTGAGTTGTAGACATCTAGATGGAACCTTTGGGGCAGGCCACCATTGTATCCGGCCTCGCATTCCACGTTCAGCCAGGCGTGAGAGCGGTTGGTCACCACGCAGTTCCGAACAGGATCAGGTCGACCTGCGGGAGAAACAAGAACAATGGAACCTTAAAAACGTGAAACATAAGACTTTTACGCCAAATAGAATAAATAGGGGTCTTAGGCTCCTTGCACACACACCGATTCGTGTCGACCGGTTTCAGACCGGTCTGCAACATTCCATTAGTAGTATACAGAGAACAGTTGGAGCTTGCACACGTACCGGCGCCTACATAAAACCGATCGGCCGTCGAGAATTGCCACTGCACTTCGCCGACATCGGCAGCTGCGGGGTCCCAGTGACACATGTAAACCTACTGGCGCTTGCACTTACGCCGATTTCAGCCGATCGACTTCGCTTTCGTGGCGAAATAATAAAATTCGTAAAATTTTGAAAAAAAATATTGAGCAATATTTTTAGGGATATTTTTTTTATTTATTGATATTTTCAGTTTAAGAATGAAAAAATTACTTATACACAAAGAAATTTTTAATGGATAGTTAAAAATAATGGTTCTCAGTGGCGGATTAAGCTTGTTAAAAGACCAAGCACTTTAATATTTAGGAGTCTCTGAAAATATATATATGCCTTTTTTACATTTGAACAAGTCGGTTTTTCTAATTTTAAAATAATATTAATGATTCCGCATACATTCCATACTTTTATTTCTATTTTTTAATTACATTTTGTACTTGCTTTGTTATTTATTTGTAATTAGCTTAATAAATCTTTGTTGAATAATTGCAATGCCTTAAAGTTAGTTATAGTTAATTTAACATAATTTTCTAATGAATTTTCATTTAACATAATTCGCTTTTAAATAAAAAATAATTCTCAAAACAACTTTACTCTCCGACAGCCTTGGAAATAAATATAAATTTGTTGTTTTCACCTTGGGTTCTCCCTTAGTTTTGATTTATTAACGCAATAAATGGAAATTCAAATTTTTTCGAATGTTGAAGTGATTGCTTTCCACAGTGTTAGATTATTATCACAAGAATCTCTGCACACATCCGAATTTTGTCGGTAACTGATTGTCGGACAGACTCCGGCATCGGCCGAGAAGGTGTCGTATGAGCCGGGTGCCGTAATGTGGGATCGGTTCTGTTCCAATTTCCTTCCTGCTCCTGTGGAAAATGTTAAGCAAACCGGACAATCATTGCGTGTCCTTCATTGCAGCGAAGTCCGAGGTATGTTTGCAGTACCCATCTGTTATCAATCGTGCTTTCGTACTTCTGATGAAGGAGCGGTGTCGGACAATCCAGTTGGCAACAAAAATCGGTTGTGTGCCCCAAGCCTTGCAGAAAAGAAATCTCCAGAGATATAAAGTTATTTAGGGCAAAATAAAGGAGATATGGACTTGAAACACGATATTCGCAATTTGTGACGGATGATTAGATATAGAGAACACTTGCATGTGTGTCCACCAATTTGAAAATGGGATTTCTTATAAACGCTTTCGATATTCACTATTGTGTGTGTACATTTTTCACCTCCACCTTTCTTCCTTGCAGTTTTATTCTTTCTTTCAAAATTATGTACTCATTTTTTGTGATAAACGTA
The DNA here is from genome assembly GCA_013235015.1 of Araneus ventricosus. Taxonomy (NCBI): domain Eukaryota; kingdom Metazoa; phylum Arthropoda; class Arachnida; order Araneae; family Araneidae; genus Araneus; species Araneus ventricosus. The sequence continues at coordinate 3,089,443 of BGPR01000024.1, forward strand.
AAGAAGCGGTGTCTGTGGAGGAGACGTCTGGAGCATGCGCATTGCGCAGTCTTCCTACAGCCTGATTTAAAAGCCCAGATTGTGGGCGTTGTTCCAGTTGTTGTTCCTGTTTGATGGCAATGCTCACGTTGTTTAGTTTCATGCTTTTAAGATGTGTTTAAATAAAGTATCTTTTTGCCAAGATAGATGATTGTTTTGGCTGCATTATTTGAAAGCAATACACCAGACTCAAGAGCAAATCGCGTAGATTTTAAATGCCCTGCTTAATATTTACAATGTTTTGTCAGATAGATGCAACACATTGATTGTAGATGAAGAAGGAACTCCATACCCATACATGAGAACTCGAAACTTGAAATCGAACTTAACTCGAAATACAGGCTGCACGAGGTTTAATCATGCAGAGTTAAATGCTGCTATCCGATTATTTGTAGTGGATGATTTATGTAATCGTTTTTGTTTAGTATATTTCAAGGAGTAGATAGAAGAAGGCAGTATGAACTTTTTCGTAACCTGACAATATTTTATAGAACTCTCTGGAGGTAATTGGGCCGGTGGCCTAGTAGTAAGGTCTGGGCTTCGGGGCCTGAGGGTTCGAAGTTGGAAACCCGATTACACTGAAGATCCGCCGTGTATGTGGGCCTGTTACACGTTAAATCATACGCAATGGCGAAACGTCCTCCCGCTGATGTGGTGAGGAAGTTTGGAGAGGGTTTGCCAGCTCAAGTGTCGTCCTCATCATCTGACCGCGGTTCAAAATTACGAGGTCTGTCTCAAAATAGCCCTCGTGTTGCTTTAAAACGGGACTTTAATATAGCTAAACGAAACTGGAGGTACCGCGAGCTTTCAATTATCAATTACAATAATCAATATTCACTGATAATCAATAACTGAATCATCCACAGTTTGTCGGAAAGTATCAAGACATTGCTCAATATCAAACCAAAATATGTGCGATTTGTTCATATAAGCTAATATAAAAAATAGCTAAAACTTCAATAATGAAAAAAGCAAGAATGAATGCAAAACGTTTTATGATTCAGTAATCAGTACACTCAAAAAATAGCAAATATTTATCTGTTTAAATAAAAACTGATATGAGCTAAGCCTCTTACGTTTATTTCTTTATATGATTTTATGTAAGTACGAAAAAAAATTTGGAAAAATAAACCCAAACTCTTGTTTCAGTTATTGCTTGGAAAAATACGATAGCGAAGTTTTATTTCGAGATTTATTCTGGTGAAAAAAGTAAGTTATAATCCTTAGAACTGTTCTTATTTTATCTTGAAAATAGAAAACTTATCTTATTTTATATTCAAAATAGGAAACTTCTTTCATTGAAAAAATTTCAAACAGCTAATTCTTTCTGAGCGGAAAATTTACTGGCCTAAGCCGGAATTATTTTACACTAGCTAATATACCCGGCGTTGTGTGGGACGAATTATTTTCATGTTTTTCACTAATGAAAAATTAACTATTTAATAAATTGTCACAACAGATCTTTCATTTAGAACTTCTTTTAGTATTTGTAACTTATAACATAGCCAATATTTATATCAGCTGGTTAAGCCTACGTGGTAAAAAAGAAAATTATATTTATTAAAATTATATAATTTATTGTTTTTATTTAAATTTTAAATACTTCTTTTAAAAATATTTATAACTTATGGAGGAACTTAGCTCTTGGCGGTTTTTTAAAACAGTTTATTCCAACGGGTATTCTCATTTTAATTTTTAAAAACATTTATTACATTATTGTTTAAAGTGCGTCAACAGAAGAAGCTGAACTGCACATGCGCAGTGAAAGCATAGTTTCTAATTAATAAAAAGTGAGCTATTTAATTAATTGTGACGAAAGCTTCACTAAAATCTTCCTTATGCTTCACAATATTTTTGAGCAAAATTTGATGGAAATCTATTGAGTAATTTGGATATCTGCAAAGTGAAAAAAAGGACATTTTAGTTTTATTTATAGAGATTTATGTAGTTTTTGTGACTTTGACTTCGCTTATAATCTGGAGTATACAAATAACGTTTTGTAATTGTTCTGCACAAAAATATATTTGGCCAAGCCGCCAGTGGTTTCGAGATGAACTTCTCTTCTACGAGGGACGTTCCGAAAGTAAGTTTCGTCTTGCTTTTTTACAAGGAATCTTTATTACAAACAGAAATATACAATGACATAACAAAGTGCGAAGTCTTGGCTATTTCTCCACATATTCGCCACCGTCATTGATATATTTATCGTATCATGAAATTAAAGAAACCATCCTGGTAGGAATCGGTGCCCAGCGATTGCATTATCGTCTAAGTACAAAACCCTTCGACTCAAGAGCCCTGGTCTCTTGCTTCGAATGGCGGACGTTAGTTTGGTGAGGGTGTCGCAATAGCATGTCGCATTGATGGTCCCTGAAGTGAAGAAATCAATTCAAATGACACCCTTTGATTCCGAGAACACTGTCAACACAACCTTCTCTGCGGAGCGCGAAGCTTTGAATTTTTTAGTTACGGGTGTGCTGCAATGCTTCCACGTCGTTGAGGTGGACTTGGTATCTGGGGTAAAGTTGTGCACCCATGTCTTATCACCTGTGATGATCCTGAAAAGAAGGGGAGAGATGAAGAGGTGTGGAAACCTGTGAAGAACTTCCTTCGCTCGCTGGGCACCGATTTTTACCAGGATGGTTTCTTGAAATTTATTTTACGGTACGACAAATGTATGAATGTCGGTGGCGAATAAGTGGAGAAATAGCCATAAGTTTGTGCTTTGTTATGTCATTGTGTGTTTCTGTTTGTAATGAAGCTTCCTTGTGAAAAAAGCACGACGAAACTTACTTTCGAATGTGACGTGAATTGGTCACTATGATGAACACTAGAATATTTCGGATTGCAACTGACTTTAAATGTTAAAAGCAGGTGTGAGACGCTGCATTCGAAGAGTAAAAACGAGTTAGAAAAGAAAATATATAAATCTGTAACTAGTTTGCTGCTTACTCATAATCAGCTTTAGGCTTAGTATAAACCAGCTGGAGAGGCCTCCCCTAAACTTTCTCGCATACGACTAACACGGGTAGGGGAAAAATATACATCGCGCGCCAGAAACGTGCGGTATTTCCTAAGGTGGGGAAAACGCTCCAGCGTTCGCGCCTTTATTTGCATCGTAAAATGGGAAAAAAAACCGAATATGCAATTTCAACTTCTTTTTTCAACCGATTTAAATTAAAATTGGAGACAAATCTACAATTAACGTTTCAAGACTACATACGAAATTTCATTTATCTAAGTCATTTCTTTTAGAAATGATCGTCTTCAGAATCATGCGATTATACAGATCAACAGATAGTCAACCCTTTAATAAATTTGACCCAAACTTTGAAACGGACCTACATTCCTGATGATAAAAATGTGTACCAAATGTTATTCATCGTTTTGAGTTATAGTGTTCACATGAACTCGGACCGACACACAGACTTCAGGTGGACGGAGTTTGAGCAAAATGTGATAAAAACCTGCAAATTATGTGTCAAGATCACTTACCAAATTTCATCCCTGTATCTCTAATAATTTTCGACTTATTGTGTTCACTGACATATCGACAGACTGACAGACATAATTCCAAAATTGTGTTTTTCGGAATCAGGGAGGTCTAAAACGTGGAGATTCGTCAAAATCTCGAGTTCGAATTTTTGACGACTACAATACTTTCTCTTCTATACTTCGTATACGAGAAAGTAAAAAAATTGGCCATTATAAAGTTAAAAGATGTACTGTTTGTTTTGCTTAATTTTGTCAACTTTAAAATACCTTCTCATATACTAAAATAACATGACACACTTTGCGCTTTGTATTATAGTGAAGGAAACAGAGTATGCATTTTAGGACGACTTCCTTTCCATCGATTGTATCTAAAATTTGACACGGATTTACAATTATGGTCTAAAGACTGATCACTGAATTTTATTTATCTAAGTCATTACGTTTTCGAGTAAGCGAGCTCACATTGACGCGAATTTGATACAGATCTACAACTATAATGATGAAAAAAAGAGTCAAATTTCACTTTTTTTAGATCGCTATATTTTTGAGTTATCGCGCTCACATGATCACTGAAGGTTAGACAGACAGGTTTCCCGTAAACAAATTACATCCAAAATTTGACAGAAATCTATAATTTTCGTGTTTCCACATACAAAATTTCGTCTTTCTAGGTCGCTCCGGTTTCGAGTTATCGTCTTAACAGACCGATCGAAGACAGTATACATAAATTATTGGACCCATTTCAAAAATTAATACAAAAAAAATCTAATAGTGTTACATCTACGGTTTTTTTAAAAATTAGAATAAATTAAAAGATTTTTTTCCAGGTAGGTAACGTACCGTTACAGCGATCTAAAATGTCGTAAATTATTTGACATCTCTCATTTTTGAAAGTCTTTATCTGCAAAACTATAAAAGCTAGAATAAAAATAAAAGCATTTAGTAGTAGGAAATGTCACTGACTTTATTTTGATAAATCAATTGTAATTCGAAAACTGAATAGTTTTCGATATATTCAAGAAAAACTGAAAAAAGAAACCAGAAAATGCGCATCGGCTTCGGCTTATCGGTAGCGATTGTGTATGGAAATCTCTCGCTGCAGCAAATTTAGGTTTTTTATAATTATTATTATTTTATATTTATTAATTATTTAAAAAAATACAAATCAATGACAGAAATAAAGTATTCCTCTGTTCAGTTGCTTCAGTTTACAGTAAAATAGAACTACTAACGTTCAACTCCATTTCTCACATTACTGTAGAAAAATGAATAAAAGATACTCCACGAATGTTTATACTTCAACAATCGAAGTTTTAATGATAGACGAAGAATAGAAATTAACATCAGATATGTGGCTTACCATTATTTATTTTTTGATGCTTGTTTATAAAAAAATGGCAAAAAGAAATAAGAATTTCCACTTTATTTATCCTTCCAAAAATACGCTGACGAAGTTTCATTTCTAAAACGTCCGTGTGAAGAAAAAAGTAGCCTCTAATCCTTCGGATTTTATCTTTTCGACATTTCCTATTTTCGACTTATATCGATATCTGTACCTATATTAAAAAGACGGATTCCAGAAAATGAAGTTTTTTTCTGTAGTTTTTTTCGATAAAGCAATGTTTTTAAAGTTCTTTCTTTTCATGAAAAAAGAGCTAGTGTAGTTTTATTTGTTTCAGCTGTAAATCGTATAAATGAAATATCAATAAAATTGAGCGCATGACTGTGATGAAAAAATGAATCTCTCTTGGAAAGAAAAATATTGAGAAGCTTCATTTCTTCTTTCAGTTAATGCTGAATGGAACTTTAAATCTTCTCCCGTTGGAAAAAAAATTGGAGACATTATACGTGTTATATCATGTATGTGTAACAATTTAAAAAGAAAATGGAAAATAAGCGCAAGTAGATGAAGAGAAGATGTCCTAATACAAATTAAAGAATATAAATGTAATTAAATTTAAATGAATATGAAACTGATGTTTTGAATTTACATCAGGAGTATTTTGGAACGATATCATAACTTTTTATTGCTATATGGTGCTGATGATGACATATCAGCAGGCCCTCATGTCTCCAAATTTCACACCCCACTAATGTGAAGAATTTTGATTCATGACAGCAGATTAACTTGTACGATACTTACGTCCTCAGCGATATCCGAATAATTAGTTTACTTAGTTATATTTACGTCCCGTTTCGAAGCAACATGAGGGTTATTTTGAGACGGTTCTTGTAATTTTGAAACTTGCTCAGATGGCGTGGACAAAACCTGAACTGGCACCCCCTCTCCAATTTTCGCACCACACTAACGGCAGAGATTTGCCCCCGGCTGATTTAATGAGCACCAGATACGCGTATACGGCGATTCTTCTGCAGTATCGGGTTTATTACCTAAAACCTTCCCTCCTCGAAGGATAGAACTTACCACCAGGCTACCGTGCCGCAAGCGGTTTTCGTTGGAATTGGATATCGAAACTTCGATCCTCTGATCTCGAAGCCTAAGCTCTATAAACGGGATTCCACAGGCCCAAAATCATATATAGAAAATGACTAGATTTTATTTATATATATTTATATATAATATATTTTATAATGATCAGTGTGTATTAGTTCTGTTAAATAAAAATAAAATATAGTGGATTCTATTTTATTAAATGTTGTCTTCTTTAAAAAATGTTCGATATAAGACGAATTTTGAATTATTGCAATTTAACCTTTCTTTATAGGAGGTCCAGTTACTATACAAGAAAATATTTTCCTCGAAAAACGGGTGCCATAGATATTGTATCGCAAAATCGTTAAAATTTCCGGAGTCAAATCTGTTAAAGACTGAATTTTAGTTCCTTCTTTCTTAGTAGGAATTTTTTAAATGTTCACCATGCCTGATGCACATAATTTGTTGATAAATCTTAAAAACTCAATTGTTTCTTCCCATAATAATCAATAGATGGCGCTGCATCACTAATAAAATGAACTATCGGTGGAAATAAGTTCTTTAAGTTTAAAATCACGGTTTCATTTTGCTGTTACGTATAAGTTAATTTTTGCGAGAAGTTTGTTTTAAATTGCGTTAAAAAGTTCCAGATCTTACTTTATTGCGGAAGAATTAATACAAATAGAAACTATTTTTTTTTCTTTCTTTCGAAGTAGCTAACCTGTGCAACTATGCATTTTTTCCATCTTTATACCAAGCTGTAAATGCGGTTTGAAATATCCTCCTTTTGTCATCTCCTACAGTGCCTTCGTCTCTGCACTTTTTCGGGACCCGAGAATTGTTGCGCCTAAAGCAAATTCTCCATACGAGTAAAAAATCATGTGGGTTGGTATCAAGGGAATAAGCTGATTGCAGAAGTGCCGTATAATGATGTTTTGATAGGTAATTTGACCCCGAGAGGATCCTGTGAACCGGTGCCTTCTCGGAGCACCCATGACTTGGTCTTCCCAACGACGGGAAGTTTTGAATGCCTGTAATCAGGATCTACACGCATGTACTCTACGTATTTGAACTGGATGAAACCTGTTCTGACTAGCCAGTCAAATGATACTCTTCACTTGTTTTGCGGGAAATCGCATAATTCATTTACATTTGGAAAATATAAAAAAAAAAGTTCCGGAATTTTGTGAAGGTAGTAGTAACCTCAAAAGAAGGTCTTTGGCATTCGGGTCATCTGAATTACAGCGAATGGCATTCGAGTACTGAGGCCGGAGGCTTAGTGGCCAATCATCTGGCCACGCCCCTACCTCTCCAGAAGGAGGTACTTACTATCACTGGTGGAAGGATCTACAGCCCCACCATAACTATATCCCCAGGAGAAGCGAGTTCCTGCTTACTTATCCGGCAGCAACTCTTCCGTGTACTCGCTGTACCCTCCGGGATATTAAAGGTAGTAGTAATAAATATCTTTCTGTTGGGAGTTCTGTAGATATTGCAGTACTTCTCTCCACTTATACGTTTTGTTTATCAGCTAACACGACATTGCAAAATATTTGTATATCTTTTTGAATTGTGCAAGCTGTTGTAAATGATTTACTTATTTGTATACATTCTCTGAAGGAATTAATTTCTTGCAAATAGTATATATACTTATTTGCTTTATGCAAGTTTATTAAGCGCTGGTTTGTTTTATACAAATTTATGAAGCTCTGAACGTCATAATTAGGAGTTTAGAATATTATTGTCAAGTACTTTGTGATCGAATTGAAACAATTGTGGAGACAACTGTCACGTGACAAACGTTATTTCCTATAACAGCTAATTGCACGTAATGTTACGCTATGATGTGAAGTCACGTCCTTTCTCCTGCGAAAAGATGTATAATGATTTCGAAGCTAAATTGGAGGTGTTCATTTAAAGTGTAACACGTGTGTGATCTCGAATTGACCCTATTATGCGGGCTGTAAAGTCTTGCGAAAACGATGGAATAAGATTTCGCTTTTAAAAAGGCATTCGATTACAATATTCTAGTCGTAGTACGCACCAAGGAAAGTCATTTATAATGTCTGATGCGGTGAATGGATCAATAAGGATATTTTTGTATTGACTAATATGTTGTAGGTAATGTAGAACAGAGCTTCGTTTCTTACCCCCGTACCCGTGACCAGTCCGGTGACTGGACGGTTTCATGGACAAGACAAGGACAGACTAAACAAAAAACCCAGATATTTGCACTATGTACAGCACAGAAATTTACAGTAATACACTATTATTTCGTATTAGTTTTCTTTTCTTTAGGTGTTGATTTTCTTTTTTTGGAAAGGGGGGGAGGTCTGGTCATTTCCAGCCTGTTGGTTGAGCTCGCTGGAAAGTTGAAGGCTAGGGAGGACGGAAGAAACCTCTGTTTCCACAGATGAATTTCACAATCCCACGAATTTTTTGCTTGGAGACGAGGTTATCGGCGACACTTTTCAGCCATTCATGTTCGAAGTATGACGTTGGCCTCCTCTTCTGCCAAGACACTGTGAGGGCACACTCCGTGGCATAGTGAAATGTCGTGCCAGTTCCACTATAACTGCATTATTTATCTATAAATTATTGTCGCGGTTTCCTTACCTCATGCTTTTTAACTAAAGAACATGATGGTAGGGGAAAGTGGGGTAAAACCGGGTAACTAAGGTTCGAAGGCCTGCCTCAGCTAAAATATTCGACAAAGAGCTTGTCAACTTTTATTAAAACATTCATTGTTTATCGGAGTACAATATATCTTTCCAGAAAAAGTCACAGTTTCATTACTTTTTTCATCAATGATTTTTATATGACTAAGGTCAAACAGTGGGTAAAATCGGGTACACGTGTTAACGTTATGGGACATTAGGAAAACTCGATTTTCAATGAAAAAGTTGCAATCGCTTTTATTTTATATCACAATTTAAGAATATTAGTTACAAAATTCACATGTAAAGCTGTTGTTTTCTTCCTCCGCAAAACTTCCGCTTTCACGGGCACAGCTAAGACAATTTTAAAATTGGATTAACCCTTCTTCTTTATTTAAATTAGAAAATTCATCATTAAAATATAAACAATCGACGTCTGATGTGTTTTTATCGTCTTAAACGGAGGAATAATCAATACTAGCTGTCCTGGTCTTACGCCACTTGGAGTATCCGGTTACCCCGAGTACTGAGGTTATCGAAAACGAAATAGAACCGCGCAATTATTGGGATAAATCTTTATTTTTTGATAGGTTATAAATCCTTAGTAAACGTATAATAAGCTGGACTGAAAACGGTTCTTAAAAGTGTAATGATTTTTAAGTAAGGATAGTTTAAATTCAAACGAACATTAGAGAGTTGATGTCTTAAAACAAATAAACGTTCACAGAAGCAGTGAATTCAACAGCAGCAACACGCTACTATGACTGTTCCTTTTTCTTGACTAATAGAGTGAAATTCAGTATCTGTCCGCTAGAAAGACGAACTATTATTGCCAGAATCAAGGGTAACCTGTTTTACCCAACTCTCCCCTATATATTATTATATATTCATAAAGTACAACTCAAAAAGTTTTGTTAAATAACTTTAACAAATTTAAGTAATTTCCACATGACATCTTTTCGCAACATGTAACTTGACGGGAAATCGCGTTTTCAGTCTCAATATGCTACGTACCATGAAAGGCTGCCATTTGAAAATTATTTAAATTTGTATGTGATATTTTAAAATGAATGAAATCTTTTATGTGTTTAACCATATCTCTGAAATCTTAAGAATACTTTACCCATGGAAGTTTAAGAACACATGCACATAAATACGAATTATCTGCTTTTGAATTGAACATGAAAAACAAAATAAATAAATAAATAAAATAGTAATAAAAAATAAAATAGAAAATAAAAAAAAATGAATAAATAAAACCGTCTGCGCCACTAGAAGAGTTAAAAACCTTTCTCAGTTGTACTTTATGAGCGTATAACATAATATATATTGCATGTTCTTTGATCAAAATTTAGGAGATTGGAAACTTAGACAATAATTTATAGACATCCTATATAACATTGTTAAATCTTGAGATCAATATCATACTAGACCATTAAAATGGTTTGTCGTGACCTGATATGGAAGAATATTGATCTTCGTAATCATATACTTCTTGTGCCCAAATCCATCATTTAATGTCTTTAGGGTTCATATATCGAATTGTAGCGGCCAGTTCCTAGTAGATTTGTTTCTATTGCTTTGTTTCGACGTCTTTTGCTTGTTTGTTGTTGTTACTTTCTCGAAATTGGATGGAAATAGCATCGGGTTGAAAGTGATTCTTTCACCCATTTATCGCTAGACATGAAATATGTATCTTTGTGAGCACCCAAATTGGTTTGCAAGAAAACAATGCAATATCTTGAAGTTTGTACATAAAATAATGAAGGATGAAGAGTCAAAATGTACTTTTAAAACTAAGATTTTGGCTAAGAGATAGAAAAGAGGTTTTTCAACTAGTAAATTAAATGGTAAAATCTATGATATCTTTCAAACGCGTCCGAGATCTCCTTCTCTTTTTAGCAGTAAGTTTAAACATTATCCTGGCGAAACTAATTTGTTTGCTCTCTAATCACCTTGCCGATAGTTTTGATTTCTTGCTTTATTTTATCAATCCCTTTAGGATCGCTAGAATTAAAGCGAATACCTGAAAACTAGAAGAGTTAACCACACTGGCGGTCGAAAGATACCGCAGATCTTACCTTATAATTAATATGAAAACGGGAGAAGAACTTTTTGTTTTTCTTCAGAATCTCCACTTTAAGCGCTTAACTTAACAGCCCGAGAATACTCGTGCATCGAATTATCGAAATTTTAGTCTTATAAACTAAAATTGAATCATTAATTAGCTTTATAATTTGACACAAAAATATGTAGGATCCATAAACATCTTAAGTATCCTATGCCTTCTTAGATGAATGAAAACGACAGCCCCTTTCCAAAACAAGAGGGGTCATCTTATTAGATAGCAAAGAAAACTACTCAGTTAAGTGGTTAAAAGGAAATTTTGAAAAGTATTCCACCCTTAATACTAAAGTTAATTTAAGCCTATTACGCATTCTACGAGATATGTCGCACCCATCCCTTGAGATACATGGTTTTTCAAGGTTAGTATCGCGGAATTGTATACCGTAGTTTACGAGATAGGCCTCAGTTGTTATTCGAAATACATCAACGAGATATCCCACAGGATGCGCCGAAATGTATAAATTCTTTGACGTATTAAAAATTAATAAAAAATTAAATTATGAAAATCAAAAAATAAAAATTAGTATATTCGTATTAATACTTCAAATTCCGCATTGAAAATGTAATCTCATTAGGGGATCTTATGAAGTTATTCTGCAATAGCATACACACCGAATGGTAATCAATCAACGTTTATTTTCTCATATGTTATTCCTGAAACAATATAATTAAGTAATCGCTTACAGTGTTAATAGTTTCTAATTTTCAAAAACTCTTTCGTCTTTTCATCAACATCGGAACATCTACTTTCGCTTGCTGATTTAATAATTAATGTGCATCATATGAACTAAAATAGGGCATGATGTACTCATGTCAGGGGCCGCATTTCAATATCACCTCCACTCTGAATAAATGAATAGTTTTCAGGGGCAGACCATAAAATATTAATAGTTATGCGGGAAAGGCTTTGAAGAGCATACTGGATATTGATAGAGAATAAAGGCCTGCACTTCTGCTTGATATTCAGAGCATACATATTTTAATGCGGCATAAAAATGAATCTCAGAAAGTTTGAAGGATTTGAAAATATTATTTTCAAAAATATGAATCCTGAATTTTTTGAAGTAATAATATTTTAGGCAGTTCCGTTGAATTAGCATTCCATTGAGTGAAACTTGAAATTAGCTACAAATTTGAAGGAACGCTGATCAATATACAGGGTGTCCACACTTATCGTGGTCCAATAGCTAATTTTTAACCCGTCCGAGATAGACATATAGTCCCAATTTGAAAAATGCTTTAAATGAAGGAAGAATTATATTTTATGTTTTTTGAGTCAATAAATAGATTTCTGAAAATGTTACGAATTCTAATTTTTTTATGCGGTCCCCTGGTCCTATCAGTCATATTTAGTAAAATATTCTTCACACACTAACATTGTAAACAAAAAAAATCGACGGGAAGTTGTCTCTGCGAAACAGCTGCTGGGATTGGGGGGCGTTGACTTACTTACCTTACTCAACAGTGACTTTCAGTGACTAAAGTAACTCTATGTGACTTTTACATATGACCTTACTTTGTTAAATGAAGCTAAAACCAACTCAACGCAATTAAATCGATGGAAAGGACAGCTCAATTAAATCAACAATAGTTAATAATAATTAATCAAGAACAGTTAATTAATCGATTACTCAACTGTGATTTTCTGTGACTAAATTAGCTCTATGTGACTTTGACCTATGCTCTATGACCTTTGTCTGTTAAATAAATCAATCTGAGTGAATTAATTAATCTCAAATGAATTAATTATTAATCTGTTAAAATCCAGTTAATATACCGCTCACAACCGATCCATCAGCGTGCATCGGTCGCTGTGACGTCATCAAAATTCTTCGTGATTTTCACCAACTTTGGAGCTCGACTGTGACTAAACCGTAATTACAAATTCTAAAATTATCTTTCGCAATATTAAATGTCTACCTTTCTCTGTTAAATGAATCTAATCTCTATGTTATTTGGTTGCGGAGCTGTAAGCGTTTAACTTTAGCACACAATTCGACGTAATTCAACAATTCTTGAGTAATATTTCGCTTGAACCTCGGATTGATGAATGAATTGTCTTAGTCTGCGTGCACACTCACCGGTCGCTGTGACGTCATCAAAAGTTTTAGTGATCCTCACCAACTTTGAAGTTCAACTGTGACTAAGCTCTAATTACAATTTTTTTTTTTGTAAATTTCAATGTCAAACTTTCTCTGCTAAATGAAGAATGAATGAAACTAACTCTCTATGTTATTTGGTTGCGGAGCTACAAGCGTTTAAAAATACCACGAAAAGCGTCTTAATTTTTTTCCTTAACCCGACACACCATTAAACCACTATGGAGAGACGTAAGGCTACGCCAAAAAGTCTCACTCTTCTGCGACTAAAACTAACCAAGTTATGGAGATTTGATTATCGATGACACAGACCACTTTACACTATTTCAATAGCTGTCTCGAAGATGATCCACTGATTGGTTTAAAATTTTTAAATTCATAGATCCATACCTTGGTCAGATTTAGACGCAGAAGAATGGAACTTTTTCTGTTTAAAATATAAGTGCGTGAAGAATATTTTCCAAAATATGACTGATAGGACCGGGGGACGGTTTAAAATATTAGAATTCGTAACTTTTTCACGAATACATTTATTGACTCAAGAAACATAAAATATAATTCTTCCCTTCATTTAAAGCATTTTTCCAATTGGAACTATATGTCTATCTCTAACGGTTTAGAAATTAGCTATTGGATTACGATAAGTGTGAACATCTTGTATAATTCCTATATGTTATACATTTCTGTTCATTTCTAGTTATATCTGTTCTATTTCATAAAAGCGCAGGACTAGCAAATTATCTTTCTTCCTTCCAAGAATTCTGACAATATACATATGCAGTCCAGCTGTGTTTTCACACTAAGTCACCACGCTAATCGGTAACAGTGTGAGCCTATAATTCTCGTAGTTGCAGTAATTCTCTCACTGTGCAAAGAAAGAGCGTTGGTTTGTATACTCCGATTTTGAACATAAATATCAAAACTGCTCTACAGCGTAGACCTCACCCCATGCGATTTCTGATTATTCAAGTCATGCAAGAAAAAATTAGCGATAGAAAGTCGAAATAGACGCTTCGGTCGGGATTGCGGCGCAGTATTTCTTTACAAAATAACTTGAAAAACAATTTAGGCAGACTGCTCACGAAATGTCAAAAAAAAAAAGGATGCGTCATTACCTCAAAAGTGAAAGCCAATAGTTCAGGGTGGAGCAGGCATGTAATGATGATGTCACTGATATCGAATAACTGTCGTGAACTGGATCGTAAAATAAATCTGTGTTGTTCAATTTCTGTACTTTTTCCTAACTTCCCTAGCTTACTTTCCATACCTAAACAACCTCACCACTGGCTTTATTATTTTAACGAATTGAACAAAATACATTATAACCCCGGGAATCCAAACTAATTGGGGCTGACCTTCGTTCGGATACTGGGGAATTCGCATTATCCGGGAAATTCGGTAAAATACTCTTGATATACCAAACGCAGTAGACTATTGACTCTGGATGCTCTGTGAAGGCGTACGGAAAGAGCACGCGGCGGTTCGCACGGGACAGTGGCAAACAAGTTGAAGGTAAAAGAAGATATATAAATTTGCTTCCACTAATTAAGGTGCTGTATGCATTCTTAAAGGTCAATTCGAATATTCTTTTTAATTTAGGAATAAATATTAGCTTTGTTTCTGATACCTAATTCTTACTTTTCTTTCATTTTCCAGTAAAACCCTTTTGGAAAATTAAAAAAAGACGTTTGAATTATCCGAAATTTCGGATTCCTGGGGTTTGGATTCCCGGGGCTCTACTGTACCAACATAGATTTTTTTGTGGAGGGAGTGGATAGCGTTGTTGGGAAATACAAGCGCTAATGGCGATTGTTATGCAGAAAAAAATTAGATTTAATACATCGTCATTCAATCTTTTTTACCACAGTATACTTTTTACAAGTAAAAAAATTTCGATTTTTTTTTATAAAGTAGTCAGAATTAAGGGTAAAAATGTAGCAAACCATCAGTCAACGGCAACAAGTATACTATATATTTCTCTCAGCCTTTCATAAAATTTAATAAAGCCCCACAAATATTTTGTTTTTGTAGCATTCTCTTCCGTAATTGACCCCTGAAGCGTCGCCATTGCAAATATGTTTGTCTTGTAGACAGCTTATTACTGTTCAATATTTCGTATAATGCCCTACTTTATACATATAGATATTTTATAGAATTTACTTTGAAGAAACCGTCAGCAGTGTAAGCTATGGGACAAATCTCGCTCTGTTGAATTGATGATCTTGCTCTATAACCAGAATTACGAGCTTGGAAAGTATATTGAGCTTGTTATATCAAGTATATCTGTCCAATCTTAT
This sequence comes from Araneus ventricosus, assembly GCA_013235015.1. NCBI lineage: Eukaryota > Metazoa > Arthropoda > Arachnida > Araneae > Araneidae > Araneus > Araneus ventricosus. Next base: position 3,104,591 of record BGPR01000024.1, read on the forward strand.
TATATACGTGATTGCACAATGTTAAATTTTTTTCCAGTTTCGGATTGAGATCATAACACTAAGCGTGTCGCGAATCAAATATGCGAAATTGTGTCCTCCTTCTCACCAGATGCTAGAAACGAGTATGTTGGATTCAACTCTTTACTATGCTGCAGCTGAAGGAGGTTAAAGAATAGCTGCTCCGATGGAAAAGCAAATAAGAGAACAAATCTTCTCTGCGTAGCTCTGGAATAGCCGCCGGGTCCGATTTATATCGAAAAGATAATAATATAGGATTTGGGGCGAAAGTCCGACTCACTCAACCTCTCAGTTTTTTTTCTCTGCATCGATGGCAACAGTTTGAAAGAAGTACATCCTCCAAACTATGTTCCACCGTCTGGTATTATTCTTCATCGCTTGAAATCTCACTTTCCCTCGGCTTTCAATATACATGCGAATATGTAAACGGCAGATAGACTAGAAAAAGAGAAAACTAAAAGGTATATCGGGATTTAAATCGAAAAGAGATTCGAAGTTACGTTTTGAAGATCTGTTTTTGTTGACCTTTTCAAGCTGTCATTTCCTCTTCATGTATTTTGATGTCTTTTTTCGAAGTATTACGGTTAAAACATAAATAAAATCTTAAAATAGTTTGGGATCCCTGATGCTTTTTTCAAGTTTTATATATTTGAAAATATATGTGCGAATTTCTCTTCTTTAAAATATAAGCCTAGTGGAATCCTATGTTGTTTTGATTTGTATTTTCCGATGCAAACAATAAAGTACTCTCTTTATAGAAGTTGGAGGAAAATAGATTATTTAATTGTGGAACAAAAAATGTATGAAGCTATATGCTTTCTTATATTTTTCTTAACATAATTTCTTAGCATTCTGATGGAAACATGGATTGATCATTCCATGTAAACATAATGCAAAATTGATTGAACACGCTTTGCAACAACATCTTGGTAGTTATTATTCCATTCAACTTATTTATTCCTTAAACACAACTACTGATCATTACATTACTTAATTAACATAACAGAGTTAATTGACTAATAATAACAGTAAAGGAACAAACATTACAGTTTGTTCCTGAAAGGTTTCTAATTGAACGAGATTGAATCAATTGGTTGGATTTAGATACCATTCAATCTTAAAGTGTTTCGATGCTTTATCTTAAAAATGTAAAAACCTATTAAAACTACTAGAGATATCTGTTGTATTTTAACTTTTTCGTTAAGAAATCCACGAGTTTTACTTCTTTTAATTTAGTGTTAATAGAAGCTGATGCCGCCTTGGTTCGTTTTTTTACTAGACCGATAAAGTAGTTCTTTTATTTATTTGACTTTTTCCCTATTCTTTAATAAGTTTCTTGACAATCATAAAATAATCAAATTATGGATGTTATTCATTGCTGATGCAATAGTTAATCAAAGTGTGTATATTTTTTTTGTCACATATTGATTAAAAAATTTAATACCGTGAATCCTTTTTGTGTAAATCTTACTCTCTATTTCCTTGTCATTTAATTTGTTAAATTTATCTTTTCATTTGGCTATACTGAAACAATTTAAAATTTTCTTTGGCAACTCCATGATAGCATTCTTCTAAAACAATTTTCATGGTGAAGACTGTGACATTTAGATTTATCTTTGGAATTTGTTAAATCTGCTTGTTCTTTCAATGCTTTATATATTTTTTTTATTGAGTTACTTTCAATTTTTGCAGTTACTTTCAATTTTGAAGCAAACAATTGCTTCTTCATATACGTAGGCATATTTTATTACAACGTCTTTTCCTTAATATTACTTAAAAATAAATAATTCGATAAATAAATAGAAATAAAAATAATAACAAAAGTCTGTAAATTGAAAAGAAAAGAAGATGAAAATTCTTTTCTAAAAGGTGATAACTATATTACTCACTTGAATATAATGATGATATATTTCTAGAGCGAAAACAACACTAATATCTTTGCATTTAGTCCGATTTCTGCTTCGATGCATTAACAGATTGTACTTCATGAATTTACAACATACAGCTCCTGAGCCAAATAGGAAGAAGATGTATCAAAATTCAAAAGAATAAAAGAGAAAACCGAATGGAGTAATTTATAGAAAAAAAAACTTCATAGAAAAAAAGCAGCGAGTTGTATTTTGATAAGAACAGTAAGAAGCAAATACTCCAATTAATAAAGTATTTCAGAACCTTTTTCTATATGTACTATATTAATTTTTTCTGATTTAAGGATTACTTAGTTTCTATTTCGAAACTCATAAATATAATTTTTTCATACAATTATTATTATGGTTTTTCATTACATTGCTCATTACTTTTACAAAAGCATTAAACGCGGGTGCAAATTGTAAAGCGTCGCAATTCATCTCAGTATTTTTTCCTAAGATAATAAATGTTTCACTAGAGAATACTACAAAGTGTTATTATGCCGTAAGTATGAATTATTTTATGTATAACATCTAATTTTAAGCTATTATTAAAGCTACTTTATTAATTCTTTCTATGAGCTTTATTACGTTTTATAGTTGTTATTTTATTGCCTTTTTTAAAGCGGTTGATGATGTTTTTAATGCTGTGTTTTGTAACATCTTGCATTACGCATAGATTTACTGCGAAAAAAGTGAAAATAAATTTTTCTAGGCTATAAAACCTTTATATCTGAACATGAATGAATGTGATTATGCTGTTTTTATTTTTAGACATTTATTGTGTTTCAAAATGTTTCTTTACGATATATTTGAATGCCATGAATAATAATTTTCGATTAGTCAAATTTAATGAATTTAAAAGGGCATAAAAACGATGATAAAAAGTATTAATAAAAGTAGTTGACAAGTAACTATGTGCATTGATGAAGGGATATGAATGATAATATCTAATAATAATAGTATAAATAATGTAATTATCTTTTATTTTAATACTACTTTCACGATTACAGTGGGCTACAGTGGCCTATTGGTAAGGTCCCGTGGCCGGAGGTTTCCCTGCTCGAAATCCGATGCCACTGAAGATCTATCGTGTATGCCAGCTATTACCTGCTATGTTATACGTAAGGGACCAAACGTACTCCCGCTGGAATGTGGAATGGTGCGGAAGTTTGGAGAGGGGTGCCAGCTTAGGTGTCGTCCTCGTAATTTGACTGAGGTTCAAAATTACGAGGTCCGTCCCAAAATAGCCCTTGTGTTGCTTCAAAACGGGAAGTTAATAAGACTAAATTCTTGATCGCAGTAATGATGGCGTAACCAAAACTGTTCCTACTTTTCACATTTGAATCCACCTGAGGTCACCTCGAGTACGAGTATGATGAAGTCCCTAATGCATTGCTGAAAATTAATCCCTGCCGGGATATGAAAAAAAAGAATGGTTATCAGGTTAATCTTTTTGAACATGTGGTTCAAATACTGTGACACTAGAGTTATTTTGCTTGTGAGTAGAGATTCATACATATGCTGATCTTCTAAGGAGCTATATAAGGCCTCGAGCTGCTTATCTTTTGTTACCCTTATCACTTTGTAAATAGTACTTCTTTGTTCTACTGCATCACGACGCGCATGAAGAATAGGTTCATTGTCAATGAGATAAATGTAAGTGAATCTTGCGTAGGCCTCACTTACGCTTCAAGTTTGTTAAGACATCTGTTTTCCCCTGTAAAGCTCTGTTTTGTCTCACCTCTCTAAGCATTAAAATCTTGTTTCATTTTCCATGAGATGTTTAACAATATTATTTTTATAAAGTTCAGGAAATTTCCAAAGCCTTTGCTTTGCTATCCAATTTTTAATTTACCCTGCCTGCTCCTTTTGAAAGCCAACCCCTTTTCCCTCAGTCAAAATCTATTGTGTATAACTTCGTTCCGGATACTGTACATTCAAGGGAAGGTCCGCGCAGTTTTTCTTCACACGATAATATAGGACTGAAGGAGTGTGTCCAGATGTACTTTTTTTACTGAAATTAGGATCCATTTGCCGGCTTTTTGTGCCTAGCTTCTTTGTCGGAACTCAATAATTATAAACTCATGTACTGACAATGAATTCTTGCCACTTCACCTCTAATAAACCAAGACGGAGGGAAGGATTTTATTGATAGAAAGTGAGTAGCCTGCTTTGTTCGGAAACTTTCAAAGAGATCTATAAAAATTCTGTGCAAGATCTTGTCACATTTGAGTGATGATTTTCGGAAATTCTTTCTATTACAATCACATAGGTATACATTCTATCGAGGCATTTTAAAAATATCTGCTAAGTGACCAATTCCATGCTCTGGGTGTAAACGAGAAATAACAAAAAACATTAAGAATCGCGGAACGGCCTCTTGAAATACTCAGGACTGCCAGCCTCCTGGAGAAAAAGCAGAAAAAAGTCTTTATATGTAAAATATTTTATTATCAGGTGATAGGACACCAACCATGAATTTTTTAAGCTAAAATTTCTTATTAATATAGTGTCCCTTTAAAGGGTTAACGCCGAACCCGCACGATTGTGCAGATAGCGAAATATTACGCCTAACGAGCAAAAGAATTAACTCTTAAAACATAAAAATAGAAAAAATAACATTAAAAATATATTAATAATTACCTAATTACGAAAGATAAATAATTCAAATGTTTGGCGGAGATTTATTATCAACGGACTGAACGTGACTATAATTGAAATGCGGACTGTCTCTGCCGTCTATTGAGAAAAATAGATAGTATTGATATATTGGAAATCAGAAGTGTCGTTCCTTTCCGGCACTTATTTCATACAAGTATTTCGGAAGCAGAAGTATTAACTAATATCTAGCCTGCTTAAAGGGCTAGGTCGATAATGGGGATAGTCAGGTGGGCAATAATAGGAATACTTAAGTGGACGATATTAGAAACAACCTAACACTAAAAGTTCGTAGCCTTACCTTTCGGAATTGGATTGCAAACCAAGAAACAAACTACACCAAAATGTAGAAAATTATAGTAACTATCACTGTCTCATATGATATAAAATTATCACTTGAACTTTACTGATTATACTAAAAATAATGAAACATGATTATTAACTTCCTTCACACGAAGATCAACAAAAATCCCCCTCTTTCCAAAAAAGAAAAAATAACACAGGTACAAAAGGCTTCCTCATACAACTACTGAAGGGAGAAGCTTTGTATCTCTGGTAGTGGCCACTATTTACCTCTAAAAATTAAGAAGCAACCGTGGTGGGCGATATTTGGGCCCCCTAACTTAAGAAATAAAGAATATCGTCTGAAAAAAGATAAAACTCATTCCCCACTACTATCCTCTTTTATTTAAAATCAGCAGTAAAATTATTTTACAAACTTGAATTAAGAAAGCTGATAAGGCATAAATTTAACTGACTGATTTTGTATATAGTTATTAGAAAAGTACTCCCATCATGAAAACGTTAAGAAAAAACATAAAAAAGGCATTCGCACAGTCATTGTTTTCTACCACAAAGTCTTTTTACTACTTCCTTAATTATAGAACCTCAATATCCATAAGGAAAACAGTGCCAGACCAAGATGTTAAATCGCACTTTTCTAGCTAAAATTTTGCTTTATTTTGGAAGATTTTTAACAAAATACATTTTTTAGAAAATATACTCAAGTTCAGATATACAGTAACGCATCCTTTATAGGGAAAGTGGGGTAAAACTGTGTAGCTGAGGTTCGAAGGCCTGTCCGGAGCTAAAATATTCGACATAGAGCTTCGGGCACACATGTTAGCGTTATGAGAAATTAGGAAAACTCGATTTTCAGTTGAAAAGTTGCAATCTTTTCTATTTTATATGACAATTTAAAAATATTAGTTACAAAATTCACATGTAAAGCAGTTGTATTCTTTCTCAGCACTACTGCAGCTTTCGTGGGCACAGCTAAGGCAATTTTTATATTAAATTAATCCTTCTTATTTAGTTTAATTAGAAAATACATCATTAAAATATAAACAACCAACATCTGATGTGTTTATATCGTCTTAAACGGAGGAATTATCAATACTGGCTGTCCTGGTCTTACGCCACTTGGAGTACCCAGTTACCCTGAGTACTGAGGTTATAAATCCTTAGTAAACGTATAATAAGCTGTACTATGTACAGTTTTTATAATTGTAAAGATTTTTAAGTAAGGATAGTTTAAAATCAAACGATAATGAGAGAGATGACGTCTTAAAACAAATAAACCTTCACAGATGCAGTGAATTCAACAGCTAAAACACGCCACTATGACTGTTCCTTTTTCTTGACTAGTAGAGTGTAATTCGGTATGTGTCTGCTAGATAAGAAAAATAATAGTGACAGAATCAAGGGTACCCGGTTTTACCCCACTATCCCCTACATCTTTCAAGGGATTAATGTAAAACGACGAATAAATGAAAAAAATTATAATTGAAATTTTAATTAACAAGTTTGATTATAACAAACTGAATGCTACGAATGCAAATTCAATTAAAAGCAATACTTTTAAAGTTTTTAAGGTCAGTGCTAGTATATTACTACATAATATGGAAATATTAATTAAATTTTATGTGGGGAAACAATGATAAATATAAATTTCTGGAGTACTATTTATACATTTTTTATTTTATACGATTTATGTGGATGCAGGTAGGCCTTTATTTGAAAAAAGACAAGGAAGTAAAGGACGTTGATTTTTATTGGATAACAAGCGTCACCTGGTGGCATGTTTGGTAATTAGACCCGTTATAACATTCATTAATATTAAAATGATAAGAATATAATTAAAAAGAAGTATGAAAATTTGTATTATTTAAAAATTATTAGTGAGATCATTTTTGTAGAACATCACAGTTTTCATGGAAATATGGTGAAGTTCCCAATAAATATTGAATAAAATATAGATTTTGGCATCACACCTGGTGACTGTTTTTCAAATTTTGTAAAGACAGTTGAAAAGAATAAAATTAATTTTGATGCTGCAAACTGTTTAAATTTAATTTTAAAGGTTTGAAATCCTTTATTCCGTGTATGGTTAAAATAATAAAAAAAATATTGATAGATTATATTTTACAAATGTCTCGATAAATAATTTAATATTTGAATAAATTTTTCAGTCAAAAGTGTTTTATGTTAATATTTTATGAATAATAGGGAATATATGTTTTATAATTTATTCTGTTGAAAACATATTCCACGATCTAAATCTTTCAAGCGATTAATAAAATATGTCAAACCACAGTCATTTATTTTGTAGACAAATAAAAACGGAAAATTCATGAAAGAATCCAATCTTCTCCTTCTTTACGAAACGGTTAAAATTTAATCTATTTTTCCTAAAATAAAAAGTCCTAAAATAAAAATATTAAACAGCCTAACACATGAAAATTTAGTTCGTTCCTAAAGAAAAGGAACAATCTACAACAGCAAGTGCCATTTCGTTCCAGAAAATTTTATTCCTCAGAACTATTTCTCCTTTCTTATTTTATCAAAAAAAACCCCACTTCATATTATTTTTATTTTTAGATTTTTTGTCCACTCTGGAGTTTCTCTTTAAACGTGATCAATAAAAATTATTTTTTCACGAAAAGCTGCTGCTCGAACTAAAAGCAAGAAAAGCGAATTCGCTCGAACGTGCATTTATTCATCTCATGATATGAAATAAAAATAAAAATCATCTATGCTTCCATATTTTATTTAAAATCGTCTGCATCATAAAAATATTTTGCAAAACTTATATTCCAAAAGTAAGCAAACGAATAAATTTTCCAGAAAAATAGTTGTGCACCGTTATTGGAAGAAACACAAATCAGGAAAGCATTGGGAAACGCGAATTTGAACATTCATTTTTTTTTTGTTGCGTCGTATTTCCAAGTTTGTTTTCATTGCCTTTCTTAATCATAAAATCACAATATGCACAAGAAGGGTCTCGTCTTCTACGTCCATTGTTGTTATCTTTTCTTTCAGGTTCTTTTGAAGAAACGGCTATGAATTCATTGAAGTTAGCAAATAAAACTTTCGGTGCACAATAATATTTTTAGATGTCTGCTAATAAACTCACACGTATCATAAGTTTTTAGTGAAAGTTAATTTCGTAAATGTAACTTCAAATAAGTCTTCAAAATATATTTTAAATTTACAAGTAGTACACTAAAAACAATTAAAATTTATAAAATTATAACTACTTTGAAAAATTACAATTTAGAAAAAAACAAACAGAAAATAGAAAATAACACCCAAAGTATCTGGTGCATCTACAGCAGCCTCCAAGAAAAAATGACAATAATCCAACAAAATAACTAACTAACGAAATGAACAAAGCTACAAAAGGACTAAATCAAGATAAAAAAAATCCGGCAGTGAACTTTATCAAGGATCACCCGCCTTCAAGGATTTAAAAAAAAAATTGGATTTTTTTCCGCGAAGGATCCGACTGTTGTATTGTGTTTTTGAGACTTAACAGTCGGATCATTTTGTCGGATTATTTTGATTTAGTCCTTTTGTAGCTTTGTTCATTTTGTCAGGTAGTTATTTTTATTGATTTGCATTTACAAGGTTTAAATTTATTCAAAACCACTAGAAGTTAACGTTTCTTTGTTTAGATGTCAAGAATAATACTTAATCATACGCAAGTAGAGATAATCATAAATGAAAACTCCTTCATGCCTAGGCACCCGTTATACTGAATGGCCCAGCTGTCACGACACTACCAGGGAACCCATGGCCTGTTACCTAATGGCCGTCATCAATCCGGGTACAGACTCCTCCCGGAGTAGGTACGTCTTGTCGTGGCAAATGTGGCCATCACAACCTCCGCTTAATTTTTCTGTTTGATTTACTTGCATTGATGATTCCAAGTTTCTCGGTTTGATACTTTTATTATTAAAACATTCTGGATTGCATGAAGAATTTTTCAGTTGATTTGATAACCTCAGTTTGAAGTTTTATGACAACCTGATAAAAATTAATTTCTATAAAAATAATTTGCAAAGCAAGGTGTATGGGCCCAATGGACACACGCATGGTCTCGTATTCAATAAAAGACTTTCTCATTTTACAGACACTAAAAGAACAATCAACAGGCTTTTTTCTTCACTGTTGTCAAATATGTAAATGCTTTTTTCATGTTTTTTATATATTTCGTAAAATTGTTATAATACGAAATGTATACAAAGTTACGAATTATGTACAACAGATATTGTTACAAAAATCGTCTGGTGGTTGTACGTTAATGCAGTCAAACAAGCAGATAATAAAAAAATAAATGACTCTTTATTAGGCGATTATTTCAGAAACGAAAACGTAGCACAGGTAAAAAAACTGAACAGCACTTTTATAAAATAATAACAGAGATCAGCAGTAAATCTCAATCACAATACTTTCAACAACGCTCAATATTGTATCAGTTCATTAGCTCCCACTGATAACCAGAGTCCAACTCATTGACTCTTGGTTTGAGAGCTTGCTTTTTATACCTTTTCCAACAGGAAGTGACATCACATAGCAATCTCTAGAAAGGTCTTGATATTTCCCTCTCCTAGTCGAGATAGGACCAGAGTTCAAGCATTTTCTAGAAGATTCCTTTTGTCGCCAAAGTCGTCAAGTTGCCAAAATGGTAGCCAATTTTTTAACCAAGATCGCCAAATTTCTCGCCAAGATTAGCATGTCAGGGAAGCAACTTTACAACTTCGTAAAAAATATTATTGTTATAAATTATCATATATTACAAAAAATGGTATTTGTTGATCTCAAAATTAGACTGTGGACTTTTGGGGCTGTATGTCGATGTGTTTAAGCATCAGTTTATTCAGGTTTTTTATTCTTGTGTTTTCAAAATTAAATTCCTGTTTATGAAAAACTGTTTGAAAAATATTATTTCAATGTGAACGTCAAATGCTATTCAAATATTCGAGAAAATAAAATTCAACTTAAAGTTGGCAATTTTTATATTTTTATTGTTGATTAATAATAATGTTGATTAATAATGACTTTTTTTCCCTTTAAAATATGAGATAATATAAAAGGACATATTTATTTAATCTTGATGAGACAATTTTGAGGAATTATTTAAAATTTTGAGATCTGCACACATTGAAAGATTTTTGGGTAAAATTATTCTACGCAATGCTAATAATATTTATCAAGAAGACTAAAGGTTGTCACACAGAAGACGAGCCCATGGTCTGAAGATTATGAAACTATTAATATCACATGTCAAGAGCCAGTAATTTATTTCCCCAAATCAAACGAAACGCATGATTCTAGAAAGAATTAGATATTTCATTTTTCCATTCAGAAACTTTTATTAAATAAACTTTAAAAAAGAAGGCTTAAATAATTCAAATGAAAAAGCAAGTAAATAAAGAAAATTTCATGAGCCTCTAAAGAAAAAAACCTGCTACAACAAGTGCCATTTTCGTCCCTAAAATTTGTCCTTCTGAAAAACCCTTATTCTTTTCTATTTTGTCAGAAAACTTCACATCTTATTAATATTTTCATTATTTTTTTACTTCTTCTCCCTAGAATTCTTTTTAAACATGATCAATAAAAATTAGAATTCTTTTTTGACAAAAAGTAGCTCTTTTGAAAGAGAAAGAAAGTAGAAAGAAAAGAAAGAAGGAGAGAATGGCACAAACGTGTATTTATTCATTTTATGGTCTGAAACAAAAATATAGATAATCTTTATTCCTTTTTATTTAACATCGTATGCATGTCGTAAAAATATTTTGCAAACTTGGATTCTGGAAGCCAGTACAGACATAAATTGATATGGATAAGGTTGTAAGTATGTATTGGAAAAAACACCCTCACTGAAAACCTAAGCACCGCACTTTCAAATTTTCAGGGCTCCTTTTACTACTATTCTAGTAATAAAAACGAGAAAGAAGGTGTTTGTCATACTTTCGGTGCTGGCTTCAATTTCTGAGTTATATAGTATTTTTTTTTATTTAATTTGTGTTTTTGGAGTCGTTTGACAAAGCAATGTTTATAAAATGCAACTCGCTTTTCCTTTTTAGTTTCCTTTTTAGTAGATGATATGTTTACTAAAATATACAGGATGTCCGAGAAAGATCTTTATTATTCCAAAAATTAATAACAAAAATACGAAAAGCTGAAATGAAATTCAGTTTTCGGCTAAGGATTGAAGAAATCTATCAGTTTTTTCTATCATCTATCATTTTCTATATTTCAGATCTAAATCAATCTTGATCTAATCAACGAAGAAATCTACCAGACAAGTACGAATAATGTGAGGTAGATGGCGTCTATTACTCGGCAGATATTAATAAGTAACGAAACTGGGGACCATTCTCAGGATAAAGCGCAGTGTGTATTGTGATTGGTGGAAAGAGACCCCTGAAAAGCATGAAAAGGAAGTTTCGCCTGACGCACCATAGAAGTCGCATTTATACATGGATGCAGTGGAGTAGTTTCCGCAAGATTTTCTTTTCGTCCGTTTTGACATATCAAATTCATAAATTTATCAATTTTTTATTATTTGTCAACTTTTGTCTGATTTTGAATAAAGCTTCATAAAAAAGAATCAATTTTGATTCTGCTACATTTTTACGCTCTTCTTAGTATCTGGAAATCATTAATACTATACTGAAATAATCACACGTAATGGATAGACATTATTTTTTACCAGAATGTATTAATCTCACATAATGGATATATTTATTATTTTTTATCATACTAAATTACTCAAGCAAATGGATAAAATTGATAAACACTAATTTTTAAAAAGACTTTTGTCAAATGTTTTTAAACCATTCCATTGTTAATTTTTTATAATAACGTTTTTCTATGCAAAAGGAATAATACATTTGTCCAATCATTTGGGCCAAACCAGACCTGGCACCAGCAAAAGATTTCAAAACTATCAATATACTACGTGAAGCTGCAATCATTTATTTTCAATGCAAGCAAAAATGTGAAATATAAGGAAGATTAATAACTTAATTTTCTTTATGGTGCACTTTTATTTAACCTATTTTTATGAAATAAAAATGGGCAAAAAATTAAGAAGAATAAAGTCAATCCCAATGCAATAGAATGTTGGACTCCACGGACGAAAATAAATAATAAACAACAAAACTTTTTACATCGACTTCCTTTTCGACCCTAAAAATTTTCTTCCTTAAAGTTCTTCCTCCTTTATCAGAAAACCTCACATGTTATTATTATTTCATATTTTTAAACTTTTCTCTTTCCTTTTCATGTTTAAACACGATCAATTATTTTTTTCACAAAAAAGTAGCTTTATCGAAGCTGGAGAAAGAAAGAAAGGATGGTACGAACGTTTATTTATTCATTTCATGGTCTGAAATAAAAAATAAATAAATAGAACTAACTTTCATTTTGGTTTCTACATTTTATTTGAAATCGTCTGCTCGTCGTAAAAATGTTTTGCAAACTTGAATTCAGAAAGCGAGCAAAGACATAAATTTGCTAGTGTAATGTTGTATGTAGTAGGTACTGGGATAAACACTCACCATGAAAACGCTAAGAAACCAACCAGTCAAACATTTATTATTTTTGGCTGCGAATTTCCAAGGTAGTTTTTGTTGCTTTCTCAATCATAATATGAATAAAGAAAAAGGTTTTTGTTCCATACGCTCAATGTTGGTTCCACTTTTCTGCTTAGAACTGTCTTTAGAGAGGAGTTTGACTAATCAAGGGTTATAAAGTGCATGACTGTTGCGGTGCCTGTTTGGAATGTTATTTTTATCGAAAAATGTTGTCTATTATATCGCCGAATATTTTTAAATAATTTCGTCGGTGCGTATTTTTATTTTTTTAATTTTTAAAATACAGATTTCTAGTTCAATTTCGATTTTTTTCCGTCCTGTTTAAAGTAACATGAGGGCTATCTTGGAGTAATCTTGAACCATGTTCAGGTGACGAAAAAGACACATGAAAAGGCTAAATCCATTCTCCACCACACCAAGAAAAATATCATTTCATCCTTGATGGCAAATTTAGGCCCTGTGTTTACATACAATTTCCATCTGACAAATTTTTTATCGAAACAAAATGTCGGAAGAAGCTTTTAGTGGCTTTAAGTGTATTAACCCTTTGAGTACTGAATCATTTGAAGATTTTTATGCCCATGGGACGGATTTAATTTGTCGTTATATGGATTAATATGTAAAAGTAATACATTTTATTTGGAATATACTTATATTGGTGATATAAATATATTTTTGAAACAACATTTTAGTTACAAAATATAAATAAATATATAAATGAAACAAAATATAAATATTTATATAGAACAAGAACCAACTTGTAATTTTGTACCGTGTGGTATTTTTCAAAACATGTCGGTAAATGCAAAGGTACCTGGCATTGTTTGCATTGCCAAGTGGTTTCTTTTCTTATTTTATGTTTATAACATATGCGACACCGTTTTGTAGAGTGTTTCTTTAATTCTGTTGCCTGAATATTCTCCGGAAAATGTGCCCATTTTTTCGCTTGCAAACGATGTGGCGCATCGCTACTTGTAGGACGCCCACGGATATTATAATTTGGCAGGACCTCTTGCGCCAATAATTCTTCTTAAATTCACATGACGAGTCAGACTTGTCTACCGTAACTTCACCCAAGTAAGCAGATGACGAGTTTCACTCATCAAATGTATCCAAAGGGTTAATAGTAGTTGGGTACTGCAGACACACACACTTCCGATTTCCCTGCTACCTCTGGGGAAAATTCTGAGCAAAAGTACCGCCAAATACTTACATCACAGCTCACCGGGAAGTATGTGTGACTACCTTATTCCTATCTACCTACTTCACGACGATAATTACTTATCCGACGTCGCAAGACGTATTGGACGTGTGCACCTGGCTTGAACTTACACTAGTCCTGTAATTTCACCCCGAATCCTGGTTGAAATTATGCGTCGAATCTAGAAGCCCTTGTGTCGAACGTGAGGTCTTATCACCAGGACACCATGTACCAATCTGACGGAATTCCTTAACTCATTTTCGCCGCATGAATCAAATACGAATTAATACATAAAGTCTAATCAGATGCCCCCTTTTCTACTATAGTTAAGAGATAGCAAAGAAGGGGTCATCTAATTAGATAGATGGTGCGAATATCAGACGTGGGTTGTGCGGTTAACGTGTAAAGTCTGCTTATCTGAACTCTGGAAGCCTTGCCTTCAATTCAAAATTAACTTCTCTTACAGTCAATGAAAGAACATTTTAATGCAAATTCGTTCTTATACAGGGTGAGCCTAAATTATTGAATCCATTTCAAAAATTAATAAAAAAGTTAATAATGTTACAGCTGCATTTTTAAGCGAGAGAGCAAATAAAAATGTATTTTTTTTCAGACAGGTGACGTACAATTATGGCGTTCTAAATTTGATACAGCGAGAGATTTCCATACGCAATGGCTACCGATAAGCAGAAGACGATGCACCTTCTCTGGTCTCTTTTTAGTTTTCTTCAATATCTCGAAAACTCTTCAGTTTTCGAATTACAATTGATTTAACAAATTAAAGAGCGCAAAATTCCCTATAAATGAATGCTTTTATTTTTCTTCTAATAATTTCGCAGATAATGGCTGTCAAAAATGAGAGATGTCCAATAATTTATGACCATCTAGACCACCTTAAAGGCGGGTTACCTATATGAAAAACAACCTTTTAAAATGCTCTCTCAATAAAAAACCTCCCGTAGTTGTAACATTATTAGGTTTTTCAATTAATTTTTGAAATGGGTCCAATAATTTATGACCATCCTGTAGTTGTCACAATGATGCAATTCACTTGTTTTTTTATCCTCCATCCCAATTTCTTTTGTTTGCTCTCTTTTTATTTTATCTATTTTGGAAGAGATTGCACTGTAGAACATACATTTTTGTATTGGTAATTTTATTTGCCACAACGTATCAAAATAGCATTCAGATGCTTTAACAATAAATTCATAGAGATAGTGGATACATTATTGTTTTAAAAATTATTGATGTAGTTTTAATTTTCTTACCCAATTTCCTTTAGATTTTGTTTTGGTACTTTTCCAAGTCAAATGAGAAAAACGTACAGTTGAAGCCCGGGAATCCGAAATTTCGGTTAATCCGAACATCTTTTTTTAATTTTTTGAAAACTTTTTATTGTAGAAAGAAGGAAAAATAATAATTACGAATCAGAAACAAAGCTGATGTTTATTTCTAACTTAAAAGAAGTATTCGAATTGGTCTTTAAGAATGGATGTAGCACCTTAATTAGTAGAAACAAACTCAGATATCTTCTTTTTAAACTGAATTTGATTGCCATTGTACCATGGGAATACAATACTCTACTGCATTTCGTATATGAAGAGTACACTATATGATCAAAAGTATACAGACACTTTCGGATTTTCACATTTTTCAGAATTTCTCTGGAAAGAATAGACCAACTGCCCTTAAACTTCGATAATGTGAAGAATAGACTCTTACTCATATTTTACAGTGAAGATTCGGTCACGAAGGCATTTAAGGGACCGACCAGAAAATGATGAAGAAGAAATAAATCAGGGCTCACTCCGTTACACAGAAAGCAAATAATGATCTGCAAATTTCTTCAATGGTTATGTTTAGTATGTACATTGCTTACATGCATTTTCGTAAAAATAGCAAGTATATTCTGGAAGATATAAAGGTTTTCTTAAAATATCCCAAATTTTCCAGCATGTTTTTTGCTTATAACATGCAGAGTTTTCCTCCAAATAATACGAAACTTACATAATACTTGACAATGTGTTTAAGAAGCATTTTATCAAAATGTGAAATAAATGCTTTGAATATTAGAGGAATTATGAATATTTGTAGTAAATAATTTTTTACTGCGAATGCGCAAAACATAGAGTAATTTTTATTTCATAATTTCAAAGCCAGATATCAACTCATATAAAAATTCCAGTTGAATACCTCTGAGATTTAGAAAGATTGCAGTCAGGAAAATTTCTGCTTCCCTATTGGAGAAACAAAATGATGAGGGTTTTTGCACAGATTGACATTTTTAAACTTGAATTTTCGAATATTTTTATAGAAATTTTATAAAGATTAAATACGCTGAAAACCCAGGTATATTTAGAGATAAAATTCATAATTTAAATTGAAGTTAGGCGATTATTATTCAAAGATTCAAGTTTACAAAATATCATTTGTGGAAAAACACTCATCACTTCGTTTCTCTTAGTGAGAAGCAGAAATTCTGCTGATATCTGGTATTTGACTGTAATTTATATACAAGTTGCTCTACATCTGGCTTTTACTCTGGCTTTTAAGTTATGAAAGAAAAATTACACTATGTCTCGCGCATGCGCAGTAAAATACTATTTTCTACAAATACTCATAATTCCTCTAATATTCAAGATATTTATTTCAAATTTTGATTCAATGCTTCTTCCACTTTTTGTCAAGTATTCTATAAGTTTCGTATTATTTGGTGGAAAATTCTGCATGTTATAAGCAAAAAACATACGGGAAAAATAAGGATTTTGCAAGAAAATCTTTATATCTTCCAGAATATGTTTGCTATTTTTACGAAAATGCATGTAAATAATGTACATATTAAGTATAACATTGATGATATTTGGATATCATTATCAGAACAGGGTGAGCCCTGATTTGTTTCTTCTTCATCAATTTCTGGATGGCCTTCTAAATGCCCTCGTGGTCAAATCTTCACTGTAAAATGTGAGTTAGAATCTATTCTTTACATGTTAGAAGTTCAAGGGCGGTTGACCTAGCCTTTCCAGAGAAATTCTAAAAAATGTAAAAATCCGAAAGTGTCCGGATACTTTTTACCATATAGTGTATTTTAGCGAATTTCCCGGAATACGAAGAAAGGTCAGCCCCAATTAGTTTGGATACCCGGGATTCTACTGTATTACTCGTTTATAGCTTTCTCCAACTGTTTTTAAACCACGAAACAGAATAAATGTTAATGATTTTTCTTTTCATGTTCAGAATTAACAGCTGTAAGATTTTTATAATAGTAAAACCTGAATTAATACTCAATAACCGATTGATGTTAATTGAAAAAAGTTTTTTAAAATTAAAACTGGTACTCGTTAAAAGATTTTAAGGTAACATTTTTCTATGCAATAAAGATAGCACCATTTTTTTTCAAAAAAAAAAGAAAACGGACCGAAATAGAATAGACTGAAAATTTCATAACTACTGAAAACATATGTCAGGCTGCAGTCACTTATTTTCAAGGCAAATAAAACTATGAAGTTCAAAGAACAATTAAGAATGGAATGAAGTTCAAGGAGTGGTTTTTATTAAATCTATTTTTCTGAAATGAAAAGACGCCGAAAACAAAAAAAGGAACACAATACAAGCGAATTTCGTGCTCCACAGAAAATAATAAACAATAAAACCTACTACAGAAAGTGCCATTTCGTCCCTGAAATTTCCCTCTTCAAACCTTTTTCTATTTTATCAGAAAACCTCGTATCTTGTTATTTTTACTTTCAGAATGTTTCTCTCTTCCTCTTTGCCACGTGATCACTTAATATTCTTTTTTTAAAATCAAAAGTACTTTTTCTGAGCAAAAGTAAGAAACGACAATTGTCTGAAAAAAATAAAATTATTTGTTCTGCGCTTCCATATATTATTTAAAATCTTCTGCGTCGTAAAAATATTTTGCAAACTTGGATTCAGAAAGCGAGAGAAGACATAAATTTACCTGAATAGCTTTGTATATATTTATTGAGAAAAACACCCACCATGAAAACGCCGGGAAGAGTGAATTCGGACGTTTGTTATTTTTTGGCGTATTTTCAAGTTGCTTTTATTACTATCGCAATCATAAAATGTACGCAAGAAGAAAAAGAGATGTCCCGTATGCTCTCCATACTGATTTAATTTCTCTTGTTAAAGTCCTTTTCCCCATTTATTTTCGCACAAGTTTAACAAAGTAATGTTTTTAAACGCATTAAAGTTTCGGTAGCCAAAGAAGCCTCTCCTTAAAAACAATTTATACCCTTTGCTTCGGTGATTTTCCAACTTTTTATGTATAGTCTCTTCTTCGAAGTTTTCTTATTGTCGGACAAAATAAAGCTCACAATAGGAATTTGTAAGCTAAGTTCCTTCTTCCCCATGTTGGTGATGGTTGGAAAAACGCTTGGCGCGATCCTTCTGCTGGGAAGGGGTGATTTTTATTAACACGTGTCAGATGGCAAGGAGTGGTGATAATTTTTGCACTTGTTTGCTCGTTGTTGTTTTCAAAGAGCTTTGGCTTTTCATTGCGATCTACTGAACTAAACCCTAAAGTGTGTTTCGTGTCTTTTTTGTTCACTTGTGAACGTGAAAACAGAAAATTTTTCTAAAATCAGGTGACATCATTTCAAAAGAGAGAAACATCACAAGTACGCTGCAATTTTCTGACTCTATAAATATCTCACGTTTAATGCAGAATTTTAATATTTTATAGACTTTAAAAATATCATCACGTACTAATGTGATACACACTAAATAAGCCATGCCTATTCAGTTTTTTTATCCATCCATCTTGAAAGAATGCAGGCATCATAACGACACAGGTTTAAGAAGAAATACAGTCAAACGACATGCGTAGTTACGTTTGTCATGTGAATATGACGTCACATGAATTAACTCCATTGGAACTCTGCTTGCCCTCGTCTATGATACAAGGTTAAAATTTTTCTTTTCTCATTCAATGTCTCTTTCGGGATTTATTTTAAAACTTAGAACAAATTTTACATAAATATGCAACGGAGAGCATTTTAAATTTTCGAGCTTCACCAACCTACATATTTTAAATGCAAGAAATATTTCTGCTCATCACATTACAAATAAATACAGACATCAAGTGGTAAAAGCAGAATTAAAGGTTTGTATCCCATTTCTTAGCAGCAACCATTTATATGATATTCTTTTGTTTCTTACTTTCTCCATCAACCGAAATATTTTTGATGAAAAAAAATATTGATCATGTATAAAGAGACACTGGAGAGATGAAAAGTCAGAAAAAAGTAGCAAAAGTTGTGGTTTTCTGATGAAAATGGGAAAAAAGTATTTTTAGTAAGAAAATTTTAAGAGACGAAATGGCATTTGTTGCACTATAGATTTTGTTGCTAGCGTTTCTTCATTTTTTAGAGTCGTATGAAGCAAACTCGTATTATTCTTTTTATTTATTTTCTTAATATTTTGAAAGATTCTAAATTTAGAAAAACCGATTTCATAAAAACCGCAACAAAAGAAAGAAGACTTCGATTCTTCCTTGATTTTTTAAATTGTAATTTGAAGCGAAAAATAAATGACCTCTGCTTGATGCACGATATTAATAGTTTACAGATACTCAGATCATGGATTTTTTTTGGTTTGATTTAAAAAAAACCATTGTATTTCTCAGAAAAAAATATTTGAATAAAAAACATTATTTCCACGCAGTTCGATACTTAAATCGTTTCTCGATATTGTTTAATGAAAATAAAACTCAGAAATCATTTGTGATTTATTCAGCCATTAGCTAAATGAAAAATGAACCTTTAGAGCTTGCATCATAAGGCTAAAATTTATTTTTACAATTCTGCTCCTTTGGAAGTTTTTATTAAATTTCGAAGACTAATTGCTTACATCGCTTTATCTGCAACAAGGTTCCGATTTTGAATTGTTAGTTTAGAGTGAGTTAATGGAAATTTTTTTTGCAATGAATTGGCACCTTTGGATTTTGAGAAAAAAGCACACAATGCATAAAGTGTACAACACATGTTGAATGGAATGCAAATTTATAATGGAACAAAAACCCAGGTGCATTGTGTGCTTTTGTGTGGATTTTGTGTGTTTTTGAAATACTTTTAGCCTTTGGAATCTTGATTGTAACTGTTTGGTTTCAAATGTTACAGATTTTAATTAGGTAAATTTAAATTAAACTTATTTGTGGTTTGTGATTTTTCTTTTAATTTCATTGTGTTATGTGTGATATGTTTTTGATAAAAAACGGGATCCTTGGATGTAGACGACGATATTTTAAATTATTCTCTACACTCAATGAGATTTCTATAGAAATTATATATTAATGAATTTTTAATATTTGTATTATGTTTCCCCTACGGCCTGTGAAAGGCCGTACAACCTTTTGTGTAGGCTGGGTCGGGGCGTGTTGTATTAATAATAATAACCCAGGTGCATGAATACAAGAAAAAGGCAGCTTTTATTTTCCTTCGCATTCTCCACTTATTAATGACTGCAGTTTGGAGTGGAGTTATTCTTCATCACACAAGAGTCTTAATTTTTAGACTGATGTCAAGCCCTTCATAGAACAAAAAATCCTGTTTGAATCTTTGCTTTGTGTGACTCTTGATAAAATGAAGTGCAAAGCCAGAATCCTCCATCTTGTTTTAGTTTTTCCACTTTGTTGTATTCAGTTTGGAGTGTTATATAAATGCCTTTAAAATTCTCAGACTGTTGGAACTATTTTGGTCGAAAAAATAATGTAAAAAGTGTTTCGATAAAATTTTTGAAAGAATACATAGTTTGAATTCCAAATCGTTCCATGAAATTATTTTTTTTAAATAATGTTTTACACTCATTTATTACATAGTGGATCAGAACAGCCCCAATTCACCAAAGTGAGTTTGAAAAAATGACAGCATTATGACTTCATTGCAAGGTTCTGATCGTTTTAAAAAATTCTGATCGTTTTGAATATTGTTATTAAAATATAAGATCTTTCAATTCTTTTTGAAAAAAAGGAAACCTATCATAAAATATGAAGGAAGAGATATCTGAAAAAGTACAGATGGGAACCAAGAACACATGAAAGGACATCTACAGTTTAGAATCAAAACACATGAATGCTGATTTAGTAATACTATAAGGGAAAAATTTGTCAGCTGCAGCCATATGCGTTCTATTGTGAAAACAATAAATACTAAATGGAAATTATTTCGTTCAACCGAAGGATATTCTGGTTTGATAAATCACAGTTCAGGAATCTTGATTTTAATTGATTGTTTTTTTTTGAATTTTGAACGGAATCTAAAAGTATCATTAGAATGTTCTTCAATTAATGAAAGTTTTATATTTTTCATGGATCAAAATATGGCTCTCAAATGTTGAAAATTATTACATCTTAAAACTAGTATTTTTAAGCGCTCTCAAAAAATAAAACGAAATTATAAGATCAGAAGTAAAACCCACATCGAACACCTAAAATAAGCAAAATCTTCCTAGCACATATTATGACTGAATGATAACCAGGAAGAAATTCCGACCTGCCGAAGCATGCGGAAGAAAACAAAAAAATCTGACCAGCAAAAAAATGCTCTATAAAGACTTAATTATGACCATCAAAGACTCTCTATCATGAATCAAGAATACGATAACGCGTTCACTAAAAATTTAAAAGTGCCACTCTGGAAGTCGCAAGTATACAGAGCCAACAATCGACATCCCCCATCTGACAGGAAAAACCTAAAGACCTATTTTTCTTTCCTTCTTTTTCTTTTTTTTTTGACTGTAATTCATAGTCCACATTTTTCTGTTCTATATTACGAGTGGTCGTCTAGTCATGTCCGGCAATACAGAATATGTTTCATAAGATGCGGATCACCATAGCAAAATTTTTACAATAATGACTGAATGATAAGGAAGTAATAAGAAGGAACCTTGGAAACTGTATACGACATTTTTCTTATAAATTTATATTTTTGTTCACTTACTGAATTAAATTTGCAAAATATTATTAAGATGAGCAAACGATTTCAAATAAAATATGAAAGCACCGAGGAAAAAGTTTGATCTTTTATTTTTATTTCGAATCCTGAATGAGTAAATATACTTTGGTATCATTTTCTTTTTTCTTTTTTTTACTTCGAAAGAACTTTTTTTTGTAAAAAAAAAATAATTTTTATTGATCATTTTTAAAGAGGTACTGGAGAGAAAAAAAGTTTTTAAACAAAAATAAGAAGTGAAGTTTTCTGATGAAATATGAAAGAGAAAGAAAGTTTTGAGAGGAAAATTTTCTGGGAAGAAATGGCACTTGCTGTAGTAGGTATTGTTGTTTATCGATTCTTTTCTTTGGAGGCGCATGGAGCTTGCTTGCATTGTGTTCTATATATTTTATTTAATTTTCTTAGGTTTTTTTTATTCTAGAAAAATGGATTTAATAAAAACCGCTCCAAAAAGGAAAGAAATCTCTTATTCTTTCTAGAATTTTACATTTTTGTTCGCCTAGAGAATAAATAACGTCTGCTCGATGTTATTTATTAATAGTTTTGAAGTTTTCAGATTGTGGATTCTGTTTTGGAACTATGTTTTTTAAAAAGTAAATCATTTCTTCTAACTGTAAAAATGTGTCCGTAAAAACTATTTTAATCATTTCTTGAAAGTGTTTTGTAATTTTGGTGCTTTTCTAGTATTTTGACTAATTTAGAGTTAATTGAACAAAATGCTTCCATTTGTTCCAAAAGAACTATCAAAAGTAGTACTACAATAATTCCTTTTTTCTTTTTTCTTCATATTGGCTTTGTTACTAGGATAAATATCCTCTACCTTCCTTCACTGTGATTGTCCTCTAGAATTCATTCTTTTATTCATTTCTCATTCTTTTAGAATGTTATATTACTTTGAAACAACTTTATAAAATCTTTTGCACTCTTCTGTCGAGTCAGATTCGACATTCTGAATGATGCATTATTTACACATTCTTTTTGTATAGCTCTTAGTTTAAATAGCAAATAATAGCAAAAACACACAGATTAATTTTGAGGAATTGAAGAAAATTAATAAAAATATTTTTCAGCTTCCTAAAGCTCTAAATCTATCCTTACACTCACACGTGTATGATTATGCAACTTGTTATCTTTTGGAGTTCAAATTTGTTGATATTTCGACATTGGTTGGTAATATCCCATGCCATCTAATTTTCTATTTTTAAAATTCATAGGTTACGATTATCTAATTAAAAAATACTTTACATTTTTATCATAACTTCGCTATTCTTGATCATTTTCTCCAACTCTTTTAATTATCTCTTTTCTTTGACATAATTATATTTTAGATTGATGTAATTTTAAGTATAAATCTGTCGTAGTATGGTCAAATAACGGCTGCTGCGCCAATAAACCAGAAACAACCCAAACCTATCTAGTGTTTTCTATTTTGAATTTTGAAAAAAAGTAAGTAAAAACCGTAATGGACTTTGCTTGAATAAGCATAAAAAATGTACATATTCCAGGCAATAATGAAATTAAATTCTTCATATTACTAATCTCTAAATATATAAAAGGCAATGTTTGTGTGTGTGTGCGTGTGTGTGTGTGTTTGTGTGCGATGTTAAGACGCAAAATATTACACTTGCATCCCTGAAATTTGGCTTGACGGTGACTCACAAGCACCTCGAAGCCAAAATTTTAAAATTCAATTTAAAAAACTTTTTATTTAATATTTTGTGGTATTTTGGATTATTTTTCGTACTCATTTCTCCATTGCATTTTTTCTAATAATCGTAGCAGAAAATAGATACCCCATAAGAAAGTACAAATAGTTTCCTTTCTAATGAAGTTTGTTTTAAACGTCTAAAAGTTTGTTTTAAACGAAGAAGTTGCCGTACAATATTTTCTTTAATTTTAATAAATTTTTTAAAATTTTTGGTATAATTTACAACAATACTTTTCATTGTTGGAACGAAATGAAAACCGTTTTCATTGTTTAAAGAAATATTTAATTGCGTATTTCTCTTTCATTGTTGAAAGCTGAGTTTATATCCTAATACATTTTGCTTTCATATTTTATTTTAGCAAAATGTTTGTGGAAAAAAAATTAAATTTAAAACCAAAAAAGTTTGATTGATTGTAAAAGATTGTAAACTAACTGTCTGGGATAATGCACTATGTCTCACAAAGCTGCGTTTGAAGCACTAGATGCTACATTGAAGGATATCAGGCATAACGCTAACACAATGGGAGGCATTACCAAGGTGTTGTCTTGATAATTTCGACAGACGCTTCCAATTATTCCCCGTTTTCTAGCGCGACATTTCAAGCAAGAAAAGATAACATCTGTGCTGTGAATTCTTAAAAAAATATTAACTCAATCCCACTAGAGACGATTCCAGTTATTCCCTGTGGAACTAGGGCGACATTTCAAGCAAGAAAAGACATTTTAAGCAAGACCAGTGCAACATTTTAAGCAAGACCAGGGAAACATTTCAAGTAAGAATAGGGAAACATTTCAAGTAAGAATAGGGAAACATTTCAAACAAGAAAAGATAACATCTGTGCTGTGAATTCTTAAAAAAATATTTTTTCTCTCTCATTGTGTTCAGGCTCCATTAGGAGAAAGGAATGAGGCGACTATACGTGTCATGTCGGGTGATTGTGGGTTTCATTCTTAAAATTAATTTTTTCTCTTTCATGCTTTCAGGTTCTGAGATCAAATATAATAATAATCATGTCACGGGAAACGCCGTGCGGGTGCTGCTAGTATATTTTATAAATATAACAACCACTAAAATTTTTACTAAGAAATTTGTCCAGACTTCTTTTCACATAGAATATTAATACAATGTTTTCACTAGATTTAATGCGATTTTTAATCTATCACATATTTAACTAACTCATATACTTCCATAATATGTTGTCTGATTAAGCTCATGTACAAATTGTTTGGTGTTTAGCTTTAATTTACTAACAATGACAAAGCAAACAGTTGTTTATTAATATTAGGTTTAATAATCTCTTAGAAAACCTAATATTCTAAAGACATATTTAAGTGAAAGGGCATTAGATGTAAATTAAATATTATAGTATTTGAATAACTAAATAAATATTTTTAAAATTAAACCATAGCTTTCATGTATTCTAACGAAATCTTTGTTTAAATATACATGTTTTGATTGAAACTCTGTGGAAAAGTACAGAAATCTAATAGCAATAAAAAACAAGCTTTTTACAAATTTTATTCAAATAACTGACTGTTTTCCTGAATAAGCTCTGAAAAAGTAGAATATAAATTGGAAGAACATTCTTGATTGATTAAAATTTTCTTTCAGTAAACAACGTTCCTTCATTTCCCTAACATATGAAACCCGATTCGACTTTCCACATTACTACCATAGTTACAATTTCCATGGATTTCCCAAGAGATGGTTGTCAGAGCTACATTATGAATTCATTGTGCGGTCACGCAATCAGTATTAAATTTACGAATACTCCTATTCATTATATTGGTGAATAGGAGGATGGGCTTCGTAATATTATATTTAGAATACTGAGTAACAATTTAACGGAAACTAGCTAGAAATGTCTTCGGTTACTGAAATTTCGGTGATTGCTTCCGTGAACAATGCTGATGTATATGCATGTTATAAACATTGTTTTAAAATATTTGTTTTCATTTAGAAAAAAATCGTGAATTTTTTTAAAAAAACTAATGGATACTACAGCGATATGGACAAATTTATAAGCGCCAACAAAGATAACTCGCTCACCATGAAACAGATATAAAAGGAAAGCATTATTTTTTAATTTATTACGTAAAACAGAACAATGTGCAGATGCATAAAACAGCGCATAACTAACCTTACTCTCTTTCATGCACTCTCTGCTCTTATCTCCACCTATCAGTATTACCTGTTTCTTAATGTTATTTACTCAGACAATGATTGCATAAATAAACCGAGAGAACTTATTTCTCACGGGAAATTAACATGAATTCGAATTTATGTAACACCTCCAAATAAATATGATCGCATTTGTAATAAGTCATAGGGCTCACGCTCTATCATCACCAGAGTACATTACCAGTGTAGTGGAAACTCAAGAATCCGAAATAATTGGGGCTGTTCGGATTCCAGAAAATTCGGAAAATTATGTAAAATACTCTTGATATATCAAATGCAGTAGAGTATTTACTGATTTCGGGCGCTCTGTGAAAGACTACGGAAAGAGCTAGCAGCGATTCGCACGGTACAGTAAAGCCGTAGGCAAACGAGTTGAGGGTGATGACTTTGAGGTGTTGTGATTCACGGTTACTATGTCAGCGCTCTCTAAAAATAGCCTATTGGGATAAAAGTGGTGGGTATGTTTTATCTGTTGTCTAATCCTCCCGAGTCGAGTCAGTGTTCACTTCATTGATCTTGTATGCGTTACCCTAGGGTAAGCACCAGGGGTTGTTACTGAGTACAGATCTTTTGATAGTGTTGTATTTTTATAGATATATAAATTCTATTTCTTCGAATAGAAAAATCATAATTTGTGAGGACTTTACTGATTATGATTATGAGGTGTACGCCGACGGGTCCAGGATTGGTGACAATGTTGGATTCTCGGTGTGCCTTTTTGAAAGAAATTCACTATTACCTGTTTTCTTTTAACTCTGTTTTCCAGGCTGAGCTGGCGGCAATTAATTTTGCTGCTGGTTGGGCCTTAGAAAGAAATGTTAAGATCAAAGGGCTTTCTGATAGCAAGTCCTCTATTGAAGCGATTAGAAGCCCCAAAGTCAAATCTAATTTTGTATTATCAGTTAAGGATAATCTGTACAATGCTAAGGATCTTGTCAGCCTTGTCTGGGTGAAAGCTCATGCCGGTAACCCGAGCAATGATCTGGCTGATCACTTTGCAAAAATTGCTTCTTCTTGTGGGGCTGATATGTCTATACCTGCTCCTTATTCTTATGTAAAAAGAGTTTGTAAGGAATTCCTTATGAACGAGTGGAACTCTTACTGGAAAAATTCCACCACTGGCAAACGTACAAAAGAAATTCTTCCGTCAGCAAATCTGGACTTATTGATTAGCAACAAATATGTCATTTATCTGCTTACCAATCATGGACCTTCTCCCGCATATCTGTGCTGGTTCAATATTTTGAACAATCCTGATTGTTTGTGTGGTGAGCACGGAGATGTTGACCATTACTTGACTTCATGTATGTATACCAAGGACTAACATTTACTACTACCGACAGGTGCTGCTCGGTCTCACTGGACTAGAAAACTTTGTAAAAGCTATTTATTTTTAAACAGGTTGAAGTCAATTTTTGAAATTTCTAGGAAAATTTGTGATGATTTGCAGCGTTTGTGATCTGAATTGTATTTAACTTCTGTACATTAATTTACTGCACTCAAAGTATATATATATATTGTTGTTATGTAAGTAATCCCTTGATGGAGTTTCTATTTTTTTATTATTATCCTTTTTTGTTTCTTGTGTTTTACAACGTTGGTTTTGTTTTGTAGCACCGTTGGTGCTTTTGTGTTGTATGTGTGTGTGTATGTTTTTGTCTGTGTTTCTGTGTTTTTTTTGCACGTAGCTCTGTAATCCATACCTTCCAAATATTGTAACTTTTTTCTTTCATGACTGGTCTGCATCCTCCCCGTCGATCCTTGCTGCTGACTCTAAACCCTTTGGGTGAGTTGGTCGGCATGGGTTATGTATGTATGTATCATATTATTACGAAATCTAGATCCACCAAAACTATGCAATGGAACAAGGTTTTGTATTCCACGTATACCTCTTATTCCGACGGATTTCCCATTTAATTTCAAGAGACTACTGCTCCCAGTGAGACTTGCGTTTACCATCATGATCAACAAGTCACAGGGGCAGTCTAATCGTTATTTCAGAGTTGATTTAAGATCAGAATGTTTTTCACATGCACAACTTTATGTTGCATGCTCAAGAGTGGGTTCCCCGAAAAATTTATTCATTTTTGCATCTGATGGGGAAACTAGGAATGTAGTTAACAAACAAGTATTACAATAATATTTTAGTTACATTTAATTCTCACTCTCTTTCCTTCTCTAATTAATTTTTCACCAGAAAATTATTTTACCTCGCTTTCTGACACTTTCATGCTAATATACTTTTTGTTTGTATACACCGTTTTATTTAAACATTGACATATTAAATGAAATAAAATTATTGATTTTATACTTTGTAAATTTATTAAATTTTAAATAGCATTCTATCAATGAAAATATTAATGAAATTCTACGATAATTATTAAAATTTTTCATTTCCTCTCCATCACAAGGTTTTAATAATTAAATGTTCGGGCAACGCCGCGAAATCTGCTAGTATCTTATATAGACTTTGGATAAAAGAGCAAAAACAATGAAATGTAATCACTTATAAAGAAAAAAGACTAAAGGAATTATAATTAATAAAAATCGAAATAACTTTCGAACTGAAGATTAAATATGACGGTTGGAAGAAAACACCAACAAAGAAGAGAAAATATTTGCATTTTTGAAATGTTTTTGTTACCATTGAAAAATTCTTTAATACCTATTTATCTACGAAAGTAATTTCTGCAGAAAATACTTATAATTAACAAGAAATTTGAAGGCTTTCAATAACAATAATTTTATACTGCTTACGAATCCATTCCATTTCTATCTCAATCAATATTTTTCACTTATCCGCATTTTTAAGGCATCCATCAATTATCTAATTTTTCTTTTACTATCTATACGAAGAAATGTGCGATTGGATGAAAAATTGAAAAAACCCAACCATATTTTTGACTTTTTTTACAAGGCCTTCAAGCAGGAAAATTTTGATGATCGTATATTAAGCTATCTTAAGAAGAAAAAAGAAACACATCTTTAACACCAGGAAAAAAAATCTAAAGCGGACGAAGACGTTAATGCTTCTCAGTTACGTGTTCTGAATAACTTTCCCATACACTCCTCCTTTAATGGTTGACGTTTTTATTGGAAGCTTTAATGATAAGTGGAAGCTTCAACGGTGCGGCTCCAAACTTAGCAGATGCGCGTGATTTACGGGAGAGTTGCATTTAAGAGCAATAAAATCAATACCTAATAGCGCGTGAGGAAAAAGAGAATAAGAAATGATTTTAAGCAGATGAATATTAAGTAAGACAGAATAAAGAGCTTAGCACGAATATCTACGAACACGGCCGGTTTATCAAATAGGTAAATTAGGCAACTGCCTAAGGGTCTCAGGCCTCGAGGATTTTTTTCGCGATATTTTCAGAGCAATATAATTTTGTGCTTTCATTCGACTCAGAAGGGCCATTCATTTGAGTATTTTCAATTTAAAATCATTTAGCTTCAGAGTATAATTCTATATAATACTTTGGAGCTTTTTCCGTGTCTTCAAATTCGCTTGTATATCTCTGTGGTCCAATACTTTTTGCAGCAGGGTGATTGACTCACAAGTCAACAGCCCTCGTAATCTTTGTATTTGAGTATTTAAAATGAGATAAAAATATTTTATACATTATATCATTTTGTTGAAAAGTATTTTCGAATTTTAGTTATACGCGAGATAATGAAACCAACTTTCTTGAAAGTGAACTCCAATCAAATGTTTTGCTGTTTCAATTTGTCGTAATATTTGTTATTTAAACGCTGCTTATTTGGATCTTAAATTAAAATCAATATTTTGAAGTTTAAAAGAGGGAAGGGAGGGCTCTGAAACTTACATCGCCTAAGGGCCTTTATAGATCTTAATTCAGCCTCGTCTACAAAACCCTCCCAGCTAATTAAAATATCTGAAATATAGTTATTTTTAGTTTACTATGGCAGCATCCAATAAGAATTTTTCCAATTTCTGGAATATTGCTGTGGAATTCTTTTTTTTTTGGTATTTTATGTTTTTGCTATATTTATTTTTATATTCTAAATGAAAACTGATAGGTAATGTAGTTGGAGGAATTACTAACTATTTCAATTACTAACTAGATGCCATTGCAATTATGAAAAGTCTCTTGTATTATTGGACACGGAAAAAATTCAGTTTAAAAGACACATAAAAATACAAGTAATTCACCCTACAATTCAAACAGGCGTCTGTGTGTGCAATACCATACCAGGTGGCGGAACTCACTTAGAAAATACTCTATCAGATATGAGGGGGTAAATAGGATGACGGTGAAAATATGCCAACAAAAAACCGGACAAATTGGAGAAACAAAAATGAGCGATACATACAATAATTCTCAAAATAGGCCATGTATGTATATTAAAAATAAAATAATAAAGGGGCCAACCTATACAAACGGGTACCATCTGGAAATTACACATTTTAAGACATTGTCCCGAGGATGCAAAGAATTGCAGAATATCGTCTAACAATAAAAAAAGATTTATTAGCTTGAAGCAAATCGTCACACAAGAGACAAGAAAACTTGCCCACAACTTGTGATGGTCAGTATTTATACACTTGCAGAATAATCTAGAATTATCCAACTGCAATTTTAAGGATAGATCTAAAATGTTCGAGCAAATAAATAACGCTTTAAATTTTAATACCTGTCCTTTGGTTCAAATAACGTGCCCGAGATTCGAAACCACGCGCAAATTTTTATGGTCCGATGTTCTATCAATCAATTTTTTTAATTGAAAAAGTAAATCTCTAATCCATTCGCCAGTGTTTGTAGAAAAATATAATATCAATAATGTCAACAGCTTTTCAGAAAGTCCAGGTTGGAAACAATATGCACTTTTCTCCCCTCGCTGGGATGTTAATAATAAATTTCGACTTCATTTCCGGAATTGTTTTTGTGTGTTTGCACTTGCTCTCCCCTTCTGTATACATAAAAGTTTGTTTGTGTGTGTGTGTGTGTGCGATGTTTAGATGCAAAACAATGGACTTACAGCCCTGAAATTTGGTACACAGGCAGTACTAATGGTGACTCAATGCACCTCGAAGCCCGAATTTTAAAATTGAATCTAGAAAATCTTTTATTCAATATTTTGTGGTATTTTGGGTGATTTTTATGACTCATTTCTGAATTGCATTTTTCTAATAATTGTAGCAAGAAAATAGAAATACCATAAGAAAGAACAAACAATTTCCGTTCTATGAAGTTTGTTTTAAACTTCTAAATTTTGTTTTAAACGAAAAAGTTGCCGTACAGTATTTTTTCTAGTTTTAATAAATTTTAAAAAATTATTTTCGTATAATTTACATCAATACTTTTCATTGTTGCAACACAATTCAAACAGTTTTCATTGTTTAAACAGATATTTAATTGCATGTTAGACCTCTTTTCAGTATCTCTTACTGCAGTTTGATGCAGTCTTTCGTACATTCGAGGGATAATATACATATTTTCAAAAAAAAATTATTGAAAGGTTGAAATCAGAAAATAACAATATATTTGGTAATTCTTTTTATATCTAAAAACTTGTCAAATAATACATTAATTGAAGTATTTACAAAAATAGTTCATTAATTGAAGTTCATTAAGTGAAAATATTCATTTTGACATATAAGCAGTGATGCACATCCTCCCAGAAAAAGCAGTGCTATAAAAATATTACTACAATACAATTGAAATACAATTTTTCAAAAATAGTTTCACTTTCAAATAATTCAAACTTGTAGTTGTAATTATCTGAATGTATTTTAGATAATTACAGTCGGAGAGTTCCGTTTTAATAAGAAAAATCGAATATGTAGGAACCAGCTAAGTTCCTGTTGAGGCAACATGAAAGTTAACCCGAAACCTAAAAAAAGCCAATGAATTAACAAAAATCAAAGGCCCGAAGGCGAACCATGGTTGAAAAGGGAAAAAAGAACAATAGTTGGCTTTAACGCAAAACAGGGGCATCCAAAAATCCAGTTCTGGGTAAGTTCCAAGACAGACAGAATAGCTATTCGCCTTCGTCCATTATGTCACTTAGTTGTACGCAATGACCGAATTTTAGTGCTTCCCAAAACTATTCGGTGTGCAGCCCCATCCTGTGCCTGACTTACTTTTTCATTCATTTTCTTTCTTTTCTCATTTTTATCTTTTTTCGTTAATAATCGAGTGGAGAAGTAAGCAAATAAGAATAAAAACAAAAATAATAATTTTAAAAATAATTTTAGTGAGTTCTGCAACTCTGCAGACCTAAATGAAAAGTCGGCACTGCTTTTAGGTAAAGCTTAATAATAAACAGAACGCTAAGAGCAAATAACTTCGTATTCCTGTTCAATATTAGGCTAGTTCCTGTTGTACCTTAATTTTTTTTCAAGTTGTTTTTCTAATGTTTATCAGTCAATAGTTGCAGCTATCTGCCAATGAAACTGAATAACAGTATGCGTCATTAGCGATTTTTTTTCAACCCGTGATGATTGGTTGATGTGCTTACTTGATAAATATTTGGATTTCGCTGGGTTTTTTTGAATAAATTTGCATTTCAGCAATAATCATCTCCAAATAAATTTGTCAGCAGCCCCTTTAAATTAAAAAATGAACATATCTCTGAAACTTTTCCAGAGAGAATCGTGAAATTTAATTTATGCAGAGATAAGTGTAAGAGGAATATTTCACTCATTGGCATTTTTGCTCTATGGGGCAAGTATAAAAATATAATGTGACGACCTGTGTAGTAACCTAGCTTACTTGTTGCATGCAACTTTAATCTCCTTCAAATGAATTCAAAAGCAACACCGTTATGTCTTTTGACGATTAAAACTCGTAATATCCACTTATATTCCCAGCTTATGACAATGAGTTTAATTCCACATTTTCTTTTTAATTCGAGATATATTAACGAACCAAACTTTCACGTATTGCCTGAAATTATGGCAATCATTCAAAGTCTCTACATTCACGTCTGGATGAGAGATTGTGTGAGCGAATCAGAATTAAGATATTCATGTTTTATTCGAGATTGTGTTAACGAATGAAACCCATGCCATCGATATTTTCTTTAATAATATGACATGAATTACACAATTCAGTTTTGATGAATTATTCATTAATCAAACTCATGATATTTATATTTATCTGAAATTATAATTACAGTTTAGACTCCCAAAAGTATAGCAAGACGTTAATTCCTGGAGATTTTTAATGCTGACGGTGATTGTGAGACGGTTTAAGTTGTCTAGGCAGCAGTTTATTGTTATTATTATTCACTATTTAACAACATCTCCAAAATTAAGCCATAGTTCTATGCGATAATTTTTTAAAAAAAAACATTTTTTAAAATATTCAAAGCTTTTAAAAATAGCGCAAAAGGATAAATAAAGATAAGAAAACTGGATGAAATATTATTATTAGATAGTAAGGAATTTGTTAATGATTTAATACAAAAAATATCATCTAAAATCATCACTTGACAGCACTTCAAACGATAGAACTTTTATTCACTGAATCTATCTGGTAACAGAGCTGTAATAAAATATGTGATTAAATATGTCTCGAAGTTCATTTGCTTCAAAAATACAAAGATGCGAAAGGAATAATCAGAAATCGCACAGAACCTTCTTCAAATCCTTAGTGGTTTTTTTAAGTGACAACAAGAATTCAGAAACTCACTGAAACAAAGAAAAATATTTTAATATATAAATGTAGTTTTAATGTAATATATACATTTTACTGTACATATTCAAGGTAAAGCTTTCTTCCGAACATCAATATTGGTACGAATTTAGCGAATGGTTTGTTAAAATTTGTGTAAATATATCAAGATATGCTTGAAAATATGAATGTGATGATCAAAGAAACTGAATTAGGACGGTTTTGTTATTTTATTCAAAAGCTATTATCTTTAAAAGCAAACTGGTTATGTTTAAGACAAAGCGCCCAATATTCCATATATAAACTGCGAACAATTTTATCTAAATAACTGACCGTACAATGTGATTATTTCTTTGTCGTATATGAAATATACAAAAAGAAATGAAAGGAAAGTGGGGTTAGATGGCGACTTTAAGTTTGAGGTCTTTTCCCGACCTTAATATTCGTTGCATGAGGAGTATTGTTTCGACAAAATCTTCTTGCAAGTCTTTAGTTTAAAATTATATATTTTTTAAATTTTTATTTTTAAATTTGAGACCCCAAATTTCATTTTGGAAAAAAAGTAATTTTCGTCATCTTATCCGCACTGTCTTGTAAGATGACGAACTGAGATAACAATTTAATTCAACATCATATGCTATCAAAAAACCATTTAAAACTGTTGAGATCATATCGTGATCATAACATATTGCAGGTAACAGAAAAAAACATAACCGGACTAAAGTAACAGCATAAAACAAATGAAATATTATTCATCGAAATTTTAGATTCAAACCGCAAGAAATGAAATCAATTACAAAAATCGCATCGCTATTGGCTTGGATTTTATCCCAGCTTGTACAGGTGGAATGGGGGCAGAGTTTTCACAAAAACACTGGATTCCCAATTCGTTTTTCTTTGCTCAGAGCAAATGATACATTCTTCATTACCGATGTCCTCTGGGTCTAGATTGCCATCAGCGTCAACGTAAGGAAATTCAAATGAATGAGTTGAATCTTCAGATTAAGATCATTAGAAGTCAAGGTGTCGCTTAGCTACTTTCTTCTTTTTTTTGTAGCATTTTTAGCAGGTTCGTTGCGTCACTGTCTGTCGGTCTGTATATTTGTATACACGTGAACACGATAACATCAAAACTCTACGATTTACATAAATGACATTTGGCATGCGGTCTTCGAACCCTATTTACAGCTGTGTATCAAATTTTGTTTTCAATCGGTCGAAACAAGGGCGTTCAAAATGCATATTTGTTTTGATCATAAGCGGTTGGATAATATTATGAAGCGCAAAACACGCCGTGAAGCGTATTCGCTTCCGCTTGGCGCATATCACTCTCGTATATGAGTACTCGCGGCGGTCCAAGACTTCCGTAAGGCTGCAATTTTACGTCCGGGGGTGACACCCTTGTGTGGGAGTATACGGGAAAATTTTTGGGAGTCCACTCCTGGTTCTATGTTCGAAACTCGATTCCATTGAAGATCCGTCGTGTATTGAGCTGTTCCAAATTAAATCACACGTAGTAGGGGCCAAACGTCCTCCCGCTGGTGTAGTGCCCATAACCCACATCCACCAACTCACCCATAGGGTTTAGAGTCCACAGGGATGGACAGAAACCACTGGTGTGGTGCGGACGTTTGGAGAGGGAGTGTAAGCTCAGGTGTCGTCGTCAACATCTGACCGGGGTTCGAAATTGCCAGGTGCGTCCCAAAAGAGTCCTCGTGTTGCTTCGAAACGGGACATTAATAAACTAAACTAAACTAAACTGTAGGAGGTAACTCGACCCCACAACTTTATTATATCCCACCGGGAAGCGAAATTCAATTTACTTATACGGCAGGTTCCCATCCTTGTATTTGAGGTACCCCCTTAAATGGGAATTTAAGATAACTATAAATGAGGAGATCCCCGGCTTACCTTAGCGCGTGGGGTCAATTGTAGATCATTCACCACTACAGCAGTCGGAAAGTGAGTTCGGAGCTCTAACGGTTGTCACCGGCCACTACTGGCCATTCCGAAGGAGCTATGTTCCATATTCGGAGTGAAGGTAACTCATTTCACCCCATTACTACATATCCACAAGAAGTGAGAACCCTCTAACTTATACGTTGGCTTCTCATCCTAGTGCTCGTAGTGAACCCCCTCTCATGGCGGACGGGAATTTAAAATAGGTTTCGTCGTATAGTAAAGAGAATGGATTACGCATTTTAGACCTCTACCTTTTTAAACGAATGCATCCAAAATTTGACACAGACTTACAACTGTGGTGTAAACACCCCATGCCGAAATGAAGTAATTTTTCAATTGCTTTGCTCGTTTTGATTTTGAGTTACTGCATCCGAATACACACGAACAGACAGACAGACAGGTCAGTCAATTAGGTGACGGAATAGACTAATAAAAAATGGTTCCAAAAATAGACCTAACTATGCAAGAAAACTATGAAATGCCGTGTACTGTATAAAGAAAATCACTATTATTTTTATTTGAAAACTATTTTATTAGAATTTTAATAGGAGTACACCACAATACATCCCTGGTTAACCGAACTAAAGCGGGGAAAACCGTTTCTGGTTGCGATGTTTTCGGTTAAGCCGTGAACATCTATTACTATTTTGTATCTAATTGCAGTATGCAATTCTGAAATGTTTTGAGTGTAAAACGAATTTAAAACTCTCTTTATAGGCGACACTGACGTTCTCTATTAAAGTTAGCCTTCCATGGACGCAGTGCGCGTGACAGGCACGTAATTATTATGTTAATACTCATCAATTTTAATTTTATCATTCTAAAATTATTCACTGGCCTTTTTTGGGAGCCTTAAAAGGCAAAAGTGGGCATATCGTGACAAAATAGTCTCGCTTTCGCTATCATTTCCTTGCAGTATAGTAGGTGTTTTCTGGGATTTGAGATTTCAGAAGCATTTCAGGGAACAGCTTTGATATACGGCATCACTGGCGATAATTTTGTTTTGGAGATTTTTTCCAACAGCTTCAATATAGAACCCCATTGGCGATATTTTGTTTTGGCGACTAAACGATGCGATGTTCGATTAGGCAAGAAAAAGTCGCCAATACAAGGTTATCGCCAGTGATGCCGTATATCAAAGCTGTTCCAATTTCAGATAACCCGGGTTTCATTTAACCCGAGTTCGGTTAACCGAGGTTTTACTGTGTCTGTAAAATAACGCGATATATTAATATCCCACGGTACTTTTCCGTTAGCCGGCGCAAGCAAAAAATCGCCAAATAATGTAGAATTCCGCCAAACAACCATTCTCTTGGCGACTTGGCTCGCGTTTGGTTCACAATTGGCGACATTTGCGCCCGGCTAACGGAAAAGTACCTATCCAACAAACATAAATCCCCTTTAAATAATTTTTTATTGAATTAAAACTTCCAATAACTTTTATTACATTATAAATGTATGGTTTGAATGAAAACGCGAGAAGTTTCGAAAAAGAAAATGTATTGCATTTTAAAGCGAGGAAAAGTGTAAAAGAAAATGGAAATTTTTTTATTCCAACCAATTTCTTTTAATATGAATCAAAAGGAATAATATATAGGAGAGAGTGGGGGTAAAACCGGGTACCTTTGAACCTATTATTTTTCTTATTTGGCAGACAGATACTGAATTACACTCTACTAGTCAAGAAAAAGGAACAGTCATAGTAAAGTGTTGTAGCTGTTGAATTCACTGCTTTTGTGAAAGTTTATTTGCTCTAAGACGTCAACTCTCTAATGTTCGTTTGACTTTAAACCATGATTACTTAATAATTACTACACTAAAAAACTATATTTAGACCAGCTCTATTATACTTTTATTAAGGATTTATACCCTATCAAACAATAAGGATTTATTCCAATAATTACTCGGCTCTATTTAGTTTTTTAAATCCTCTGCACTCGGGAAAAAACCGGGTACTCCAAGAGGCGAGAGACCGGGACAGTCAGTTTTGATTATTCCTCCCGATTAAGACGATAAAAGCAAAGAGTTGATTGTTTATGTTTTAATGATGCATTTTCTAATTTAAATAAAGAAAAAGGGTTAATCCAATGTAGAAACTGTCTTAGTTGTGCCCACGAAAGCTGCAGTGGCGCGGAGGAAAAAGACAACTGCTTTACATGTGAATTTTGTTACTAATATTCTTAAATTTTTATATAAAATAAAAATGATTGCAACTTTTCCACTGAAAATCGAATTTTCCTAATTTCCCATTACGTTATCATGTGTACCCGGTTTTACCCCACTAGTGGGGTAAACTGTGGCTTTTCTAGGAAGATATATTTCACTCCGATAAACAATGAACATTTTAATAAAATTTGACAAGCTCTATGTCGAATAGTTTAGTTTCGACAGGCTTTCGAGCCTTAGCTACCTGATTTTACCCCACTTTCCTCTAAATAGAAATAAATAAAAATAAAAAATGCAAGATTTAATAAATTAAAACACATATTCTTGAATAATTGAGAAAAAACAATATTCGTGAAAGTAGGCAAAAAATCCCCTCCCAAATTTACCAATTAAATTAAATAAATAAAGGTTAATCTGGAGTCTACGGTGCCAAAGGATCGCCAACTCTTTGCCGCCAAGAACGGAGATGAGAGAACGTTTGTTTTGGTTGCGGAATGATGTTTTTGAGGAGCAACATGCGCGCAAATTGATGTTCTCACCGTTTTTTGATCAACACGCTATATTGCGCCTCGTTTCGATTGGACTGTTTTGTTCATCTCTTCGATAGGAATGGCCGATTCATTCGAATTTGAATAACTTCGTTTGGAATTCTTCGGTTTGAATATTGGTTCAGTACTGTGTATGCCATTATGTATGTTTCGTTCTTCAATGAATAAGCGAAGCTACGAGTATTCCGATATGCTGAAAGCGAGGCCACTGATGATTTTTCAAGTTAAAAAATTGGCCCGATACGCACTTGAAATGCCGCAGGCATTGCGTGCTCAATCTCTCCTTTTCGCATGCGCAAGAGAGCAATAAAAAAGCGTACTGTACATCGAAAACGGTATTTTGAGACGGAAAATGAAATTGCTCCAAGAAAAATTGGCGAGAAGCAGGCCGGCACCGTAGACACCAGGTTTACCTAAATAAATAAAAATAAAAATAAAAATAAATAAAAAAAAATTTAAAAAAAATCGCATTTTGAAAAAGTTTTATGGTGTTAGCTTCATTTTGTGCTAATCCATCACTGTGCCAAATTTGGTCATATTTGGTGCATAGCATCAAATTTATAGTGGGAATTATAAATCAATAATTTTCACTATAAATTTTATACTTTACACATGGTACATGGAACTATAATTCGAAAATCTCATATTTTAGGAAAAAATACTTGTAATAGTTCTATTTTTATGACTTACAACTTAAACTAACTTTTCATAATTTACATAAATAAAGTAATTAAGTAAAATTAACGAGAAAGAATTAAAAAATAGTATTATTAAGGTTTGAAATTTAGAAGTAATTACACATTCTTTAAACGATACCAAGTCGCCAAAGCAAGGCTTTACCGGTGCACCATATTGCTTGCATTAGCTTTGGCGATATGGCGCTGTTTTAAGATCGTGTACCAAATTACGATTATGAGAAAATAAGATTATACTATATAACTTAATAAGAGTAATAACTCAAATATAATAGACTCTCGATCATCCAGAATGAATAAGAAAAACTGGATAGCAAAAATCAAGGATAAACCATTATATATATATATATGAAAAATTTAGTAGGTGCAGTGTTTAAAAAGCTAGAGCTCACCTAATTGGTACTACATACGTATTATGCCGTCGCCCACGAAAACCGCCAAACATGCGCCAATATGTGTGACGCGTGTTGGGCTATTATAATCAACTAGAAAAATCCGCGCAGAGTACCTACACTCTTTCATACTCACTACACGCATTTTCGGACAAATTGGCACTGTTTGGCTCCTGAAGCTTCAGCTTGCCAAAAATTGAGGACAAGCGTACTCAATCGGCTCTGTAAAAATTGAGCCAACCAGATTCAGCACTACACACGTAAATAGAAAAAAATGGCGCCAGTGGCGTTATAACGGGAAAAGTCCATGACAATATTTACAATGATAGGCTTCATGAGTTCACTTAAGTGAATTACCTGATTTCACTTTGTAGATCTTAATATTTTGTAAGTTGACTGCTGAAATAGCTCTCGACTCTCCTAGCCTTCTCTGCTTCATTTCTAACTGATTCTTTTGAATTACTGACAAAATTGCTCTGTATTGAGAGAAATTCTACACATCTAAGTCCTCAAACTAATTTTTTTTTTGATCAAAAAAGCTGTTTTACACCTCAGAACGATTATAGTACAGTTACACAATGAAAACTATGCCCAACAGGAGGCAAATGCCTGTTTTGTTTTAAATAAGCCAGATTTCACGACAGACCTCTTTGTGAATTCCACAATGCATTGTCTAGGTTTTACTATATATAGATTTAGTTGTTAAGTGAAGCTGATCCTGAACTATTTAGGGTGCATCTCCTCGGGACAATTTTATTTCGGAAGATGCTTCACCCAATTGCTGACACGTTTGAAATAATCTAATAATATTCTATATCACTAACTTATGAATTAGAGCTTTGAGAAAATACTTCAATGAAATTCTATGGAAATGCGTTATGAATGCCCTGGTGGAGGTGAGAAACTACGCAAAACATCTGCCTGGAATGTAGTGATCTGCATGGAAATCTGTAGGGGAGAAAGCACTCACAACTTTAAAATTTTATGGAAAAGGTCTGTGTGGTTTGATGGGCATGGACATTGAGTTTGGGCATATTTTTGTAAGTTCATTGACTCCAGATAGGTAGCTTATAAATGTCAAGCCTGGAAAATGCAAAATGAGTACTTCAAATTCTGGCAAGTCAAACAGGGCTGATTATGAACACGTAGTAAGTGTGAGTAGATGTTCTGTCTTCGCATGTCAAACCTAGGTGAGAATATATGACGATTGATGTAATCAGAACGGGAAATGTCGGAATACAGCAGGAAAGCAGCGAAGGTAAATGGGTGCTAGGTCTGAGTAATACAACTTGAACCAGCAATGA